>JAKSZP010007921.1:0-285607 GCA_022478985.1 Massospora cicadina
CGCCTCAAGCTCTTAGGAGCTCAGGCGTGATTAAATAAAGATCGCTGTATCCCCCTTTAGGTTGGGACCACCTAGTGCTAAAAAAAGGTAATCCCTGTAGACAAGGACTTTATAGAATACTTATTGCCTCTTTTGTAGATGATGATGAAAGGACCCTCCCAAATTGATTCAAGCTTGCTGCTTCTAGGAGTAATGCGTTTATGGTAGTATAATACCATGTAAGACACTTGGAAGTAGGTAGGGGGGTTTGGAGCTCATTGGCAGCCTGCCCTTCTTTAGTTACCATTTTAACAAAATGTTCATAGCCTAAGATTGGAGCTGGATGATGCTCTGTGCCAAACTTCTTATGGCTTTCTCAGGTTCCTCAGTTCTAGCGGAGAAGACAAAGTTAGCTAATAGAGCAGGTATTTCTGGTTCCCGCCCATAAAAGACATGTAATGGGTCAATTTCAAGATTGGTGATAACTAATCCGGTAGGCCATGAGAGCACTTGGTAGGAATTGATCCCAATGAAATGGATCAGAAGAGGCCATTTTTTGTAAAATGGAGACCAAGGTTCCATTTGCTCTCTCCACAGTCCCGTTGTTAAAGGGATTATATGGAGCTGAGAAGAGTTGTTGGGTTCATAAAAGTAGCCAGGATTTTGACTACTCTGGATGTGAAGTTCTTAACATTGTTGCAGAGTAGTACCTGGGGACATCCATGTCAAGAAAAAACGTTTTGATATAAAAAGTGGCTGTGGCCTTGGCCATTTGGGCAGGGAGAGCCACAGCTTCAAATCACTTAGTAAAGTGGTCAATGGCTATGAAGATAATTCTGTTTTCACCAGTAGTATGAGGGAGGGGACCTACTACATCCAGGATGATGGTGTGGAACGGTTGTTATAGGGTAGTTGGTTGATACTGGTATCTATCCTTGAAACTGAATTGCTTCTTACACATGAGGCAGGCATTTAAGACTTTAATAATAGTTTCCATAATTACTTACCATAGTACCGATCCTTAATCCACTCATAGGTTTTCTTTTCTCCTCCATGACCTAGGTTAATGTGAGCTTCCAGATTAACAGGTACACATTCTGAGGGCTGAAGTTAAGCTTGCCACTTTGCACCATCTGCTTGTACATTTTTCTACTCTCCACTTTGGTGTTGCAGGAGTGCTTAGCTAACATTTTCTGTATGGGCTCATCCTCATCCTCCCATTCATTGGGGGGTCATCAAGGGGTCATATAACTTTTTCGCCTCACTATTATCTAAGTGAAGGACTGGCAGCCAAGTTAACCCATCAATTTATGTGATGGGTTTCAGCATGATTGTTAAAACCTGAGGATTGCTCGCTTGTTTAATATTATCCTGCACGTTTATTTGGGATGAAGTTCCGTAGATTGATCCTCAATAGTGCCTGCAGTTTACAGTATTTGGACCGTTCAAAAACTCACTAGGCCTAGTTAATCACCATGACTCTTCCGGCCAATTTTGGGCGTAATTTCCCCTTTGTGTTAAAGTACTTCTTTCAAGGAAGGTAGATATACAAGCTGTGGATTAGGCGCGTTCAGCTTGTTGACACTTTCTCCAAAGAAATGATTTAATGAGAAAACCAGGAAAGAGATGAAATAAATATGTCTTTTATTAGATGGTATTTATTAGATGATTAGTCATTAGGCCAGGCGCTTGTATTATACCTCTAGGACATCTCTTGGCCACATAGGAGTACAAAATTTCAACAGATAATTACCGCCTCATTTCAGCCCTTGGACTGATATGACTAAAACTTTTCTTAGGTTTATTGGTGGCAAAATATTTTATAAATTGGGAGGATTTAAGGTACAAAAATTGACATAAAAGCATGAAAATTGTCCTAGGATCTTCTTGATTTGAGTTTCATCATACTGCTGATAAAATACACCTTCTGTGAAATTCTTACCTCAATTGAAGTAGATGATGTACTCCTAATCAGGATGTTGGCAGGCCTTTCCCTCGATAGCACTAGGTACTCCCATTTGGGTGGTCCATGTGCAAGTGCTATTGTGCCAATTATGTAGATCGCCATATGAATTTCACCCTAGGGTGGAAAATGATTACATTTTTCGTTCATCTAATGATCCATGGGATTTTTAGACGTTAACTTTGGGTCAGTCCTGAACAGTTTTTATACAAGTTTGCTTGCATTCCTGATAATAAGGACCAATTGCCAAGATTTGATGCATAGGAAATCAGCCATAATATGTGAGCGTATTTGGCCCAAGAGCTTTGATAAAATACTTGATCAAATTGGCATTGAGATATTTGGCCCAAATTATATAATAATTGAAATAGGATTTGAGGTGAGAGTATAGGTGTTAGCTCAAGCGTTAGAAAGGGTAATTGGCCCAATCTGATGGTTGTCAAAGTAATATTTTTGAGTCAACCACCAGAATCTGGCAATGGTGTTTAATCTTCATGTCACAATGATGGAGCTTTAGAGCCCAGCAATATAACCGGCCAGTAGGATCCTTCATGTTCTGTAGCCATTTAAACAAAGCATAGTCATTAACCACATTGAAGGTGGTCCCATACAGGAAATGGCAGTAGTTCTTCACAGCTAACAGAACAGCAAAGCATTCTTTCTCTTTAATGCTGTAGTTGCATTCCGCCTTTAAAAGCATCTTACTAAAATAGGATACAGGATGATCTACACCATTTTCATCCAGTTAGGCTAAGATGGCCCAATGGCATAGTCAGAGGCATCAGTAAAGAAGATAAATGGCTTATTATAATTGTGATGCCTCAGGATAGGACGTTGTTTTAGCAGTTACTTCAACGTCTCAAAAGCGGCCTTCTGTTCAGCACCCTAATGGAAAGGGTGTTCTTAGTCAATAGGCGAATTAGGGGTTCTCTGAGTTGGGCAAAATTGGGGATAAACTGATGGTAATACCCCATCATCCCTATAAACACCTGAATATCCCATAAATTTTTAGGGGAGGCATTTTTATAGTCATTTCAACCTTATCTTGTATGGTTTAGATTCTCTCATGAGAAATTGAATGTCCAAGGAAATCCAGTTTCCTTTAAAAGAAGGTACACTTTGAGGGTTTTAATTTGATATTTGAGTCACGTAAGCGTTGAAAACCTCCTTCAGGTGATCAAGATGTTCGTTGAAGGTTCATGAAAACACCATCATGTCATCAAGATAGATGATGGCACAAGTTAACTTCAGGTCCTGCAAGATGTGATCCATCGCATGCTGGAAAGTTGCAGGTGCAATACACAACCCTTGAGTTAATTGGGTGGGTTGGAAAAAACCCTCACTACAAATGAGAGCAAATTTATACTGATTTTCAGGGGAAAAGTCCATTTTCCAATAGCCAAAAGCCAAGTTCATGGCGGAGAAGAAGCTAGATCCAGAGAGTTGTGCCAGGGCTTCATCAATGCTGGGGATAGGATAGCTATCCTTTTTTGTGAGGTTGTTAACTTGCGTTAGTCAATGACTATCTGATGATCTCCATTTTTATTTCTAATTAGCAAAAGGGGAGAAGATCAAGGGCTTTGTGAAGGAACTAGTAACCCCACATCTAATAGCTGCTAGAGCTCCATCCTCATCTGCTGTTCTTCCACCTTTGACTTATGGTAAGGTTTGGACTGAATATGGCGGGCATCACCCACATTAATGGAGTAGCTCCAGCCCTTCATGTGGCCATAGTCATTATCCAATTTGGATAATATGTCACTATATTTGTCTAGTAAAGTATGGACTTTTTCCAGCTCATCTGGGGTCAGCTTATCCGAGATATGAACATTGGCAAGGTACATACCAGGTTATCCATGGGAAATCCCAAATTTGCCATAGAGCCAATGAAATGGATACGTTCAATGTCCTCCACTGGGATTAAAAAGCCTCTGTCAATTATCTGGTATTTTCTTAAGATCATGTCCTTGCCAGTGAGGTTTCCCAGAAGAATATTAATAGGCCTCTGGTAAGCTGGGTCTAGTATCCCAGGTAATACCTGAGGCTCTAAGGGGATAACACCCTCAAGACTTATAAGGTACAACAAACAGTAATATAGGATTTGAAGCGTGATTTTTGTGTCCACCACTCGTTATTCAACAGGCTTAATTATGACCTCGTCTGCAGCATAGAAAGGGATTCTGTCCCTAGCATCCACTGAATTAAGCAATTTCTTTGTGGTGCGCCCAGAGGTGGAATAATGCAAAGCCATATCTGAAAATGGGTATTCAACAAGGCAAGAGTATTTATTATTGCTTAGTTCTTTATTGGATAATTCTAAAGGGACTTCATAGTTGAGTAATGAGAGGAAACCTTGCTTCATGTTGATTATTCCCTCATACTCTATCATAAACTGGGACCTATGAGTATATCATAGGCGTTGTTGTCCAAGGCCACTGCAGGGGCCAATAAGATAAGCTTCCAAATTTGAATGGGAAGGGAATAGTATGTCCCAATGGCACAGGTGTTGTTTGGGCTAGCGGTACCAAGTCCTTGATTGCACTCCAAGTCAGACGCCAGCTTTATCTTTTTGATGATCTTAGTGGAGATTACGTTTACCAGGGATCCAGTATCCAGGATGGCCATTACCCAGACTATTTGAATGACCATTTTAACCTTGGTGAGTGGTCCTTTAAAGTTAGGTGACAAAGCTAAGAACTCCTTAAGCCAGAAAATGGAGGTTATCATGCGAGAAGTTTCAGGGTATTTATATAAGATGGATTTCATGGTATGTGCCCTCTGAAGAAATCAGATAAATCCAGCTTAGAATTGATTGCAATCACTGGCAGTGTCAATAACTTTTGGACACCCTAGAACTTAGCTGAGGTACATTTTCTCAGATATGGTGGTCCCATCTACTCCTTTAGCGTTCAAACGATCAGAAACCTCCACTTCTGCAGGTACTAAAATGTAATAACCAACGTCATCATCACCCCCCTAAGATTCATCCCCAGGGGTATTCTCAACAACTGGCAAGGTTGCAATTGAGGTAGAGGAGACGGCAACATGAGGTTGGGTAGCCTTGAAGAGCGCAACTACTAGCTTGGTGGGAGGGGAAGGCACAGTGGCTTTGGTGAGCTTGTGCAGGAGCACAGTATTAACTGCATTATAGGGCTTAGACCTACAGAAGGAAGTGATACATGTTTAGATTGTACTGAGGGAGAAGGTTTCATAGAGAGGATGGGTACAGGTGGAGTCACCTCCAACTGTTCTGCAGGCAAAAACTCATCAATGGTTAGAACTGAAGGTTTCACCTCAGCTTCATTTGTTATTTCACATGAATGGAAAATTGGCAACTTCTAACAAAGCCTCTTTTTGTCACGAATGTTTTTGAAGTGGCGTTTCAATGAGATGATATGCCTGGCTATGGAGGGTTGGGAAGCTAGCCAAGTTAATATGGCTGTGATAGCATCATCAAGGGTTAGCATGTTAGACGTTGACAACCTTTGTGCAGAGAGGTAAAATCGCTCAGAAAAGTCATTGGTCAGTTTGGCCTCATACATGCTAAGGCGCATATATGCCTGTTTTCCCTGTGTAGACTCTGCTTTGATCCAAATTCAGCTAAAAGAGCCTCTTTCACCTCTGACCAGGGGTGCAGAGTGTTCATATAAGGGACTATCATCTCTTGTGCCAAGAGACTTAAGCAAGGAAGGATGTGTTGAACTTTTGCTTATTAGTTACGCCATGCATGTCAGCTTTATAAACATACAAAAAGGAAGCTATGCTCTCTTCACCAGGGGTGTACTTATCTTTAAATGAGGGTTTTTATGGGCGCTGTTCAAGCTCTTTGAGACGGGATAAAGCGCTTGCTAGTTGCTTTTCCAGAGAAACTAGTATTGATTCATTTTGAAGGGGAAAAGTTGGAGGGTTACTCACTTTGAAAGCCTCTTTATTTTTGAGTTTATCTATCTTCAGTGTACATGGTTGATCCCCTGTAGTGGGAACCACTTTGTGGGAATCCAGCTGATTTCTGCTCGCTGATGCTTCATGCCACTGGATTCCACAACGATTATTTTTTTTAAAGATAAAACACTAATAAAATAAACAGCTAGGTTTTTTATATTTTTTATTAGGGTATGCAGGAAAAGAAAAATAAACATTCTCAATATCCAACTATTTAGTATTTAAACTGTATTGAGGTTTGAAGGGAATTTAATTGTAAGTTTAGAACAGCTTGGTATGGTCTTAATAAGAAGAATAAAAAAACTTTAGCCTATTGAAGCTCAGAAAACTTACTTCACTTTAGCTGAACAATGGATAGGGAGTTATTATTTGGCAAGATGTACCCGTGGGGTAACAATTTAATAAATATCAGCCAATCCTCTTTAGATATAACTATTACAAGTCAGGGACCCCCATCAAGCCTATAAAAGGGAGTGGTCCCCACTTAGGTGCTTGAATGGAACTTATTGTGGCTGGGTGAGAACCATCTGATGGACGCCTCAGAGTCTGCCACATGGTTATAGCAATCCAACTGCTTGATTTTATGTTAATTGCTCATGTGGTATTTGAAATAGTGTTACCCCAATTTGCAGGGCTCCACTGAGAATTGAATGGGGTCTTTTGGCTGATAAACTCATTACTATTATCTAAACCACTCTTATTTATATCGGAGACTTGTAAATGTCTGATATAATTCTCTCCTTCAGCCAATTTTGACCCAAAACACTTTTATCTTGAAGCTGGGAGGGCAAATGTCTGACAAGGTCCATACATGGTTTTAAACAAATTTCAGCTTTTTTAACCTATAAATAATAACTTATTTCTGAATATTAAAAAACTTATAAATCAAATGTTTCCTTAGGAACCTTTGAATTCAATATATGGAGGTCCTAATGTATATTCCCATTTTGATAAAAATAGATGGCTAGATAGATTTTCCTTTTTGTAATGGTAGAATCTTATGGATTCTTATTAATTATAACACAATGAATAATAAACAAATTAATGTGCTAGAGACTCGATGATACTGCTAAAATTAATTTGACAGATTTTATAAAAAATTTAGTTTACAATTAAAGTAATTTCTTCGCTTGAATAAAAGGTAAAGTGCCTATATACTTATATGATTAGCTATTAAAACGTTCATGTTAATAATTATATTACCAAGGTGTTTAGGTAGACAAAAAACCTCAAATAAATATAAGCTAATTATTTAATGAAGACCATTAGAAAATTTACAGAAGCTGGTTTGAGTAGTTGTAACATATTTTATTTATTCGAGGCAAGCCGACCGGGGGACGGACATTACCGAAATAGAGAAAGAATCGACATGAAACCTGAGCAGGGTCAACTCTGTCGTAGAAAGTTTTTTCACCTCCGGATCGGGACTCAAATTTTTCTGGTTACGTCATGGGTAAGGTTTTCATGTTACTATACCTACTAACCGCCAATAGTTTCCTTCGGCTGGCACCCCGATCGATGTGCGAAGGGCGGGAATCGAACCTGCAACCTTCAGGTTGGTAGCCGTACGCCCTACCGACTCGCCTTCCACCCCCTAGTAGTTGTAACATGTAATCAATCTTATTCTGTGACACAGCAGTCATTAAAACAAGGATAAAACAATCAAATAAAGCGTATCTTGTTTCAACACAGTTTTACACTCATAAGTAGAATGAAAGTGGTAATTAGATACCAGTTTGAGTAATTGTAATATGTTATCAATCTTATTATGTGATTAGCAGATATTAAAATATGTATTAAATCCTAAACAAGTAATCATTACTTGTTAAGATACAGTTGTATGCCATAATTAGAAAAGGAAAGTACTACATGGATACCAGTTTGGCAAATAAATTGTTGAGAATAATAGTATTTGACAATATGGCTTGGGCATTAGTTTTATAACTTTAGAACTATCAGATATTAGCTGTTCCTCAAAGCTTTTATTTAAATAAAATGCATAGCTTGACCCTTCTTATACTTAATACTTACTTGAGAGCTATAATGAATCTAAAAAGTATTTGAGGTGGGTCAACCTTGGGACAAATATACCCCACTGAGATTTTTTCTAGCCAGTACATGTTTTTAACTTGAATCAAACAAAACCTGCACTAGAGTGGAAGCAGGAATTACCCTGCCAGGATAAACACCCTTGCTATATTGAATCTAACTTGATATAATCAGAGTTATTTTTTTATAACTCTATAGTATATACACTATTTAAAAACTATTATTATAATATATATAACTAAAATGCTTATCTTATACTAAAGCTCCTTTGCATATAAACCTTTTTCCTAGCTTTTAATATAAGATTCCCATATGCAACTATCAAGCTGGACCAAACCCTGCACTCTTTTAGGATCTAAATGGGCACTAACCTGCAGGCCTTATCATTGTCCAAAATGAAGACCTGGGACATAAATAAACAAGAATTAGGTGGCTGCCACCCCTCACCATATGAACACCTTCATCTGCAAAAATATGGCTATCATGCAACTACTATTATTTACAACCAGCTAAATTCTATATGCTTAAAATTAAACAAATTTTTGCTGATGTAAGAAATATGGTCAAAGGCAAAAGACTAATCAGAATACCCCTTCACCAACCAAGAGGCTTACCAGGGCCATCCTTACTTTATATATGTTAGAAATTAGGCTTTTATTGTGCTCGCTATGCATTTTTAGCCTAAATTCTAATAATCAATTGCAAGAGAATTACGTTTTTCTAAAGATAGAATAAATATTTTAAGTGGTGAGTTGACCACTTATATTCAAAATAATGAAAAAGTTGTAAGAATCAAAAAGTTGGTTTTTTATGCTTTTTATGAGTATTTGCAAGGTGTAAACAAACCCCTCTTAATAAGTTGATACTTAGCATTTAAATTGTTGAGGTTTGAAGTTCAGATTGCTTAGTAAAGTCCTAATTAGTGAGTATTGATATTTGACCTATTAAAGAAATTGAGACTCACCTCACATTTATGGAAAAGCCAAATGTTGATAGGTAGTATTGATCCATGAGGTAAGGTTTTAATATACTTTTCCCAATCAGTTAATGGAAAGTTATTTACACTTGGTGATGCCCCCTCCAGCCTTATAAAAGGGGCCAGTCTCCATGGTGTTGCTTGTATTAAACGTGCTGTATGAGGGGGAGCTACCTCAGAATGGCTCCCCAGATTCAGCTGACTATTTGGTGCAATCCAACTGCCCAAACTCATGTTATTTGCCTGAGTAATAATATAAGTGTTACCCTGATTCAAGGAGTTCTACCAGGAATTGACCAAGGTTTTTTGGCCGAGATTAATGCTTTCTTCGTTCAAAACACTTGTTTTCAATATCAGACTTGAAATTGTTCGACATTACCACCTTCAAGAGTGTTAGAGGGTGAATAACGCCACAAGAACTGGCCATGGACCCAGTTGACAGAACCTCAGAAGCAAGGGATTTGATAGATTACTCATCCCCTAACTTATATATGACTACAAATGGGGCTTCTCAGATAAAACCAAGCTTCACACTTCGATGAGTGAAGCAGTTTTGGTAATACAACACCTATTTGGATACTTGGAAGGAAGGGAGAGGAACCCGGAGCTCATTAGCTGCTTGGCCTTCTTTAGTGAACATCTAGGCTAAGTTAGTCATAGACTCTGCTTGTAGTTGGATGATGTGCTGGGTCAACTTTTTCATGGATTTCTTTGGGTCAGTTTTGTCAGTGAAAATGACTTTGGCTAGTAGGGTTAGTACCCCAGGTTCTTGTCCATACAACACGCAGAAAGGAGAAATCTTGAGGACGCAATGGTAGCTAATATGGTAAGTCATGAGGGCTTTGGGTAAATAGAGATCCCAGTGTAGAGATTCAGAGCTAGCCATTTTGCAGAGTATAGAGACCAGGGTTCCGTTAGCTCTTTCTTTGGCACCATTTGTAGAAGGGTTATAGGGGCTGAGAAGAGTTGTGTTTCCAAGGAGGTGGCGAGGAGCTTTAAAACTTGGAGGTGAAGTTTTCCCATTGTCACAAAGGAGGATTTGGGGGCAACCATGCTGAAAGAAGATATATTGATTAAGATGGTGGCTGTGGCTTTTGCAGCCTGAGAGGGGAGAGCAACAGCTTCAACCCATTTGGTAAAATGGTCAATTCCAACCAAGGTATAATAATTTCCCCCAGTAGTCTGAGAAAGAGGACCTACGACATTCAAACTTATAGTGTGGAAGGGTTGTTGGGGCATAGTTGGTTGATACTGATACTGGGTCTTGAAGCTAAATTGTTTTTTACAGATCAAGAAGGCATTAAAGACTTCAGATATGCTTTCATGATGCCCTACCAGTAATACTGCTCTTTAATCCACTCATAGGTTTTTCAGACTCCATCATGACCCATGATAGTTTGAGACTCCATGATCACAGGGACACGCTCTGGTGGCCATGGATAGGGCAACCAATTTACTTCTACTTTCTTATATAGCCTTTTCACATTCCACCTTAATGCTGTGGGAGTGCCGTTCTAGAATTTTCTGTACTGGTTCATCTTCATTGGCCATGATTCAGGAGTCATAAGGAGCTCATGCAACCTCTCTGCTTTGCTATTGTCACGGTGTAGGATAGGCAGCCGCATCAACCCATCAACATTCATATGGCGCGTCTCATCTCAATACTCAATGGTCATATCATAGTGATGGAGCTTAAGAGCCCAGCAAGCCAACCTCCCAGTGGAGTCCTTCATATTTTGCAACCACTTCAAGGATGCGTGGTCAGTAATAACTTTGAATGACGACCAATATAAGAAGGGGCGGTAGTGTTTGACAATGAGCAAGATGGCAAGACATTCCTTCTCAGTGACGTGGTAGTTGCACTCAGCTTTTGAGGGCACCTTATTGAAATAAGACACAGGATGATAGACCGCATGTTCATCCAACTGAGCAAGATAGCTCCAACAGTTTAAAAAGGAAAAGACTGTGAACGACATGAAGGCTTGATATAGTTAGGGTGACGGAGGGTAAGCCTTTTTTGCAGTAGCTCCTTCAGGGTCTCAAATGCGGCTTTTTTCAGCACCCCACTAAAAGGGGATGTTCTTAGCTAAGTGATGTACAAGGGGCTCACTGAGCTGGTGAATTTGAGGATGAATTGATGGTAATGCCCCATCATGCCCAAGATTACCTGTATGTCACAAAAAGTTTTTGGCGCAGGCACTTTAGATATTGCTTCCACCTTGTTTGGAGGGACTGAGTCCCATCTTGAGAGATAGTGTGCATGAGAAAATTCAATTTATGTTGGAATAAAGTACACTTGGAGGGCTTTAGCTTGATATTGGATACCTGCAAGCGTTGCACACATTTCCTTTAGATGTGTAAGGTGCTCATTAAAAGTCTTTGAGAATACTGTGATGTCATCGAGATAAACAATCACACAGATCAGCTTGAGATCCTAAAGTATATGATCCATTGCCTGCTGAAAAGTGGCAGGCGCATTGCATAACCCCTGGAGTAACCAAGTGGGTTGAAAAGGGCCCTCACTACAGATGAGGGCGCACTTCTCCTAATTCTTTGAGAAAGGTCCATCTGCCAATACCCACTAGCCAAGCCCATGGCAGAATAGAACTTGTACCCAGAGAGTCGGGCCAGAGAATCTTCAATATGGGGGATAGGGTATCTGTCCTTCTTGAAGAAGTTGTTCAGCTTATGGTAGTCCATAACAACTCAATGATCTCCATTTTTCTTCTTTATAAGTAGAAGAGGGGATGACCAAGGGCTTTGGGACGGCACCACCAAACAAGCGTCCAACAACTGTTTTAGCTCCGTCCACATATGTAACCCCTCAACTTTTGATTTATGATAGGGTTTAAAGCAGATGGGACTAGAATCTTCAACGTCAAAATAGTCATCCAACCCTTCATATGTCCATAGTAATTATCATATTTGGAGAAGATATT
Source organism: Massospora cicadina (assembly GCA_022478985.1). Lineage (NCBI taxonomy): Eukaryota > Fungi > Entomophthoromycota > Entomophthoromycetes > Entomophthorales > Entomophthoraceae > Massospora > Massospora cicadina. The sequence continues at coordinate 11,849 of JAKSZP010007921.1, forward strand.
GCTATAGGACTCCAATAAACTATGAACTTTATTATGCTCTGAAGGGTTAGATCAATAGAGATATGAACAGTGGACAGAGTGCATAACGGTTGACCATCAGGTAGGCCCATATCCGCTATAGACCCAATAAAGTGAACTTTTTAGATGCCCTCAATAGGGACCAACAGACCTCTTCCAGTCTCCTGATGCTTCTTGACGACCATGTCCTTCTTGGTGAGATTTCCCAACAGTAGATTGATTGGTCGCTGATAAGATGAGTCTAGCACACCTGGCAAGACATTAGAATCAAAAGGACTAACTCCATCAATGCTGATTAAGTGTAATAGACAGTTGTGGGTGATTTGTAGGGTAATCTTCATGTCAACTACTTTTGTTCACCCGCCTTGATTGCTACCTCTTCTGACGCATATAAAGAGATACCCTAAAGGGCGTCCACTGAGTTGAGCAGCTTTTTTAAATTCCGCCCCACCGTGGTGTAATGTATGGATAAGATAGAAGAAGGTACTCCACTGTGCAGGCGTATTATTTTTCATTAAGCTCATCATTGGTTAGAATCAGAGTAACCTTATAGTTAAGCAGGGAGAGATAGCCCTGCTTCAAGTTAACAACCCCTTCAAATTTGAGCATAAGCTTGGTATCAATGAGTAGATCATAGTTATTGTTGGCCAAGGCCACCGCCGGGGCTGACAAGATGAGTTTCCCAATATGAATGGGCAGAGAAGAATTGGCTCTGATGGCGTGAGTGTTGTTTGGCCCCACTGTTCCGAACTCTTATATATAGTCAATGTCAGGGGCCAGATTAATTTTTTTGTAAGTTTGAATGACAACGTTCACAGGGGATCCAGTGTTGAGGATAGCATTAACACGCACTCCATTTACAACAACCTCCACTTTAGCTAAAGTTCCACCCAAGTTGTGGGGAAAGAGTGATGCCCTCCTTTAGGCGGAGAGTAGAGGAAAGTCGTTTTGAAGTTTCAGGGTATTTTTCTTGGATAGTATGCAGGGTATAGACACACTGGGTGGAACGGATCATCGTGGAAATGAGTTAGTCAGCATCACTGGCAGTGTTATTAATCTCAAGGCCCCTCTACACTTGCCAAAAAAAAGTTTGGTGGGGGATCCTAGCTCAATCCACTCTCTCTGGGTTCAATTGGTCAGGTACCTCCACTTCATTTGGGGCTCCTAAGACATAGTGACTGGCATCATAACAGACCCATTCAGATTCGTCTTCAGAGGGATTCTCAATGCACATCAAGGATTCCATCAGTTGGGAGGTAAGGTCAGGGCTTCCCTTGATGAAGGGGAGGTCTTGGGGCACTCAATTAACTGGTTACTTTTTGAGGAGATGCTGTAATAGTTATGGCTCTACAATTAGTCTCTGATACAGGGGACTTGGGTTGCCCCATGGCTACAGGCTTTGAGCTAGAAATGGCCAGAGAAGATGCCAAAGGGGATAGAGATATTGCCCCTGTGGGACATATCAATGGAGGAACTTTTGAAGACCACTCTAATGAAGGAGAAGAACAGGGAAAATTGATATTAACTTCACCAGATGCACTTTGGGAGCTGAATATGGAGGAGAGCGCTGCTCTGTCACTGCAAGTATCTTCTGCCTACCTTCACAGGATGGAGAAGCATTTTATGGTGGCAACTCTGCAGGAGCAAGTTTATAAGAGGGATAGCCATAGAAGAGGCTAGAGAGGTCAGAGTAGATTCCTGACTCAGAGTCCTTGCATAGTATCACTTTCATAGTAGTTGGCTACCGCAACAGGACCTCTTTAATACCTCATACATTTTTGAAGGTGCGTTTGACTTAAGAAATATGCAGCGCCAAAAAGGGGTGTGGCATTGACCCAGCTAAATTAGCAGCAATAACATCATCTAGAGGTAACATTTTTTCCAGCAACAGAGGTTGAGCTTCACTATAAATCTCGTTCAACAAAAGAGGGGATTGATTCTAACTCTTGCGGGATAAGGCACATGAAGGCCCGTTTTTGCCTTTGTAAGTTTTGTGTGGAGCCAAATTCCTCATCAAGCGCTTGATTAACCTCTGCCCAGGTGCTGAGGTTGATCATGTGGGGAACCATTATTTTTTGAGCCATATGACTCAAGCATGGGAGGATATACCTGAAGTTTTGCTGGTCAGTCGCTCATTTCATCATTGATTAATAAACATTCAGGAAGGATGTAATACTGCCTGTACTAAGTGTAAACTTATCTTGGAGAGGGGATTTATGGATGGTAGGGAAGACCCCATAAAATCCATGAGAAGAGTGCTGCTCAAGCCTTTTATGCGAGACAAATCACAGTTTAACAGTTGTTTTTAAGCAGCTAACTTGGATTCAGATGCAGTTGTCATGTTTGAATAGAAGATTTGTAGTGTACAGGCCCCCTGTAGTGAGCACCACTTGTTGGAAGTTATGCTTTTGTTGTGCTTGCTGGTACGTTTTTATCTTAAATTCCAACAATTAATTGTAGGAGAATTAAGTTTCTCTACTGCTAAGATAAATATTTTGATGGGTGAGTTGACCACTTATCTTCAAAATAACGGAAAAGTTGAAATAATCAAAAAGTTGGTTTTATATGATTTTCTTAGTAATTGTGCAGGGGTTACTAAACGAGCCCTTTTTTTAAGTTGATACTTAACATTTAAATTGTTGAGGCTTGAAGTTCAAATTTCTTAGTAAAGTCTGAATTAGGGAATATTGAGATTCAACCTATATGATTTATTGAGACTTGCCTCTCATTTATGGAATTGTTGATCATTAATAGGTAGTAATAATCCATGCGGTAAGGTTTTGATATATTTTACCCAATCAGTTGACAGGAAAATATTTTCATCTGGTGAGGCCCCCTACTACCCTATAAAAGGGGCTGGCCTCCGCGGTGTGTTTGTGTTAAACGTGCTATATGAGGGGGAGGGACCTCAAAATGGCTCCCCAGTTTTTGCTGACAATTTTGGGCTATTTAACTGCTTGAACTCGTCTTATTTGCCTAAGTAATAATAGAAGTGTTATCCCAATTCAAGGGGTTCCACCAGGAATCAACCGGGGTCTTTTGGCTGAATTATTGCTTTCTTTGTCCAAACCACTCTTTTTACAATATTGGACTTCAAATTGTCCAGCAAGATAATTGATATCATATAATGTCTTGATAATAAACTTTTATAATAAAATGTCTATAAGGAATTATAAAAAAGAAAATAAACCAATGGTCAATTAAGTTGACAATTTTAAAAGTCACCAGTATAATTTGACATTTAAAGCCCTGCAGTCAAAACCTTAGGAACAGTGCTAGCACATCTATTTTTATTTAACTGAGGCAAGCCAACCTGAAGACAGACATTACTGATACTCAAATGAGCTAAAACTTAAAATTAAAATAAAAAAAAGTTGAAACAAGAAAAATGGATCTGTTTAAACTGATTTAAAATTCAAATAAAACACACCAATCAAGTCAGATGTGGAAACTGCTATCCATCCATGGTGGTGGGTGAAGGGGGTCAGGAGGCTTTTCTTCCTCATATGTTGTGGACATGTAGCGGCACAAAGCTAATAGCAATGGTGTGGGCGCGTCATGGAAATGGGGGTCAAAATAACAAAGGGGTGCTTGCAACTTGATGTTTGCAATGAGGAGGGTGGAAATATAGTCTTCAAGTGCTTTTTACGCCTCAAGGCGTACTTTAAGTAGGGTGGCGCTAGTTGCAAGGTTGTTGCAGGTAATGTGGGTCTTTGGGCTGAACTTTGCAACCGCTGAAACTTTTTGAACTGTTTAATTTGCCGCCTGATAAATCAGAGATGGTCTTTTATATGTTTTAAAAGCATAGTACTAGGTAAGATAGGAGGTGGCAGGCCCGTAGCCAGTACTGCAACTGATTTTGCAACAGCCTTACAGGTTGGGCAACATTTGGGGAAGGCAACTGCCTCCTCAGCTAGTTGGTGGTCACTTTTGAATGGGTGGCATCAGGGCGAGTCACATAATGGCGCTTTGGGAATTGGGCCACATAATTTATATTGAGGTACATTGCAAGTGGAGGGGCCCAGCCCATTCAGATTCAGGGATAAGATCTCCTGATTCATCAACCTCAACCAAATGATCCCATAGATTTTGGTTGAATTTGATTGGGTCGTTTGCATATGGGTATCTGTTGCGTTTGGCTAGATGGATAGTATAAAACTTACTTCAATCCATTCTGGCTCCTGATTGGTAGGTTCAAGAAAAGAGGTCCATTGAGGCAATTTTTGGTTTGTTGATTCAGTGGTTGCTGTGGCTACCACTTTGGGGAGGGGGAGGATAGTGCCCCATTCAAAAAATGTTATTGTATTGGCTATGGGGTCATCATGCATAGAGCAGGTGTGTATGCCATGGCTCATGATATGGAGGGGCAGCGCCATTTCAAATGGTCCAGTTCAAAATAGGTAGGGCATATGGTGTGCTTCTATCCACTTGAGTGCTAGCACATCTATTTGTATGAGTCCACCCAAGCTACCCCTATTAAATACAACTATTTTATATAACCGAGGTAAGCCAACCAGGGGATGGACATTACTGAATATATGTAAAACTAAGGAAATAACTGACAAATACAAAATTGGGCACCCCAGGGTACTCAAGTTACCCCTGTTGCCAGCGGGACTGCCAGGTATGGGGGTTGGTGCACTACTCCAAGGGGGTTTCCCCCTGCTATGGAACAGGTGTGAAGGAAAGGGTCTGTGTGGAGGAACCAGAGTGGGAACCATGATTCTATGAGCGCTTTATGCCTTGGTCTCATATATCCATAGAGCCAGGCTTGGAAGTGCTCCAGTAAATGGACATGGAATCTGTTAATAACTTTATGAATAGTTGGGACCGTGCCCTTGAACGCATCTAATGCAATTGTGTGGATTGTCCACATTGCAATGGGTAGTATTAGGGAGCGGAGGGTAGATGGGATTGGTGACTCGATCTGGACTGTGAAGATGCTCTTTGATATTGAGAATTCTTGTTTGTTTTGGATCTTAAGCATGCGTGCGACCTCCTGCCATATAGCTTTGGTTGAGGCATGTTTCTAGGCGGTGATGTAGGGATTCCTCCCCTCCACATACTGCACATGTTTTGTGGAGGGAGTTGGAACGGTCCGCCATCCTATAAGTCCTTCTCAGACAGCGCCAGGCGTTTGCTCTTATCCTCGGGTGTAGGAGTGGGTGGTGAGTCATTTTCCACATTGCCTTCTGTGTGGTTAAATCATAGGAATGTCTAACATATCTAGGTATTCTATCCTAGCTATGCTTGGGGTTGTTGCGAGCATATCCCTCCGGGGGTGGTTTTTGGGTTTCTTAATTTGAATTAGGGGCTGGGTCTTCCCCTTCCCTGTATAGTACCCATGTTCTCTATGGTCCATCCTATACAGCTGATAGTTCAAAGGATGTGTTTAAAATGAGGGAGGGGGTTCCATGCAGACCTGTTGCAGTAGGGTGTTTGGCAAGGTATGAAAGTAGTCTGGGTGGACTATGTGGGTTGGTTAATTTGAGCGCCTGTGCAAAGTTAGTTCTTGCTGCTCTGGACCAATGTTGTTGCGGGAGGTCTGAAGCAAGGATTTCCTTTATCCAGGTACCTAGGATGTGATTGGCGTGGCTCTCAAAATCTATTAGTCCCATGCCTCTGCTTGAGCGTGGGCCAAATAGTGTTTCCATCCGTATAGGAGGGTGAGAGACAGGCCACATCCAGCCCTGGATAAGCGCGCAGATTGAGGTTATAAAGGTAGGTGAGAAGGCTATCGCGTGGGCCTGGTACCACAGTATTGGAAGGATGAGCGAGTTAGCAACTGTAACTCGTCCCGTTAGTCCTGGGGATCTTCCCTTGAGGGAGGAGACGCGTTTGGATATCCGTTGTAACAGGTTACTTTCCATTGTCTCATTAGCATATCCCTCTGATTCTAGCCAGATTCCAAGGTGTCAGACAGGAGTGGTGGTGGGAGGTGTTGCAAAGGGTAAAATGATTGGGTTTTTTCTTTGTTTGTTGGTTTGAGGTACTGATGTTGTGGCCCAGTTGTTTGTGTATTTGCCTAAGAGGATGGTTTCTGTCTTCCTTTTGTTGAGCGATGCATTGCTCACCTTGGAGTATTACTCTAGAGTGCGTTCCAGCTGTCGGGCATCTTCATTGTTTGCTATACCTGCTACGCAGTCATCTGCAAAGGCTAGTATCTTGACTGTTGGTTGTCCTTATGCGGTTATCCCCATGAGATGTGAGTCAGTTACTCGGAGGAGCGGGTCAAAGCTGAAATTGTATAGCAGTGGGCTGAGGGGATCCCCTTGTTTGGCCCTCTGTGTGGTTTAATCTTGTTTGTTAGGAATCCAGGGCTGCATACAGCCATTATTGCAGATTCTGTTAGGAGCATCGCCCATTTTATGAATCTTGCTGGGAGTTTGAAGGCATGTAGACATTCTTTTAGGTATGGCCAGCTAACACGGTCATACGCCTTTTACTGATCCAAGAAGACCAGGGCACCAGTTGCTTTGGATTGGCAAATGTTTGCAACAGGGTGAATGTTGTTCCAGATTGAACGCCCTGGTATAAACCCAAACTGGTTGGGTGATAGGACGTCAGATGCAATTGCGCCTAATCTAGCTGCTAAAATTTTTGTTGGAATTTTTGTGTCAGTATTAGAGAGTGCAATTGGGCGCCAGTTGGCCAGGTCCAATTTGTCACCCTTTTTATACAAGGTTATAACGTAGGATTCATGGCCTCCTGGTAATAGGCGTGTTTCCAATAAGCTCTGATTGATAGACACCAATAGGAGGGGGCAATTTGTTGAAAATATTTTTCATAAAATTAGTAGGGTATCCCATCAGGCCCTGGGCATTTCCTACGTGGTGCACCGCGAATTGTCTCCCAAAGCTCCTCCTGTGTAATAAGGGATAGTATATTGTAATTCGGTGGTGTACTTTGTATCTCGGCAGTTTGTATAAATTCTTTATTTTTTTGTGAATCTGTTGGCATTTCACGATATAATTCGGTGTAATAGTGGTATACTTCTGCCTTGATCTCCTCAGGGTCAGTTGCCACGGTGCCGTTGGTCTTGCAGACCTGTGTGCATGTGGGCTGGTTTCTGTGGGAGTGGAATTTGCAGAAAAAGTATGTCAAACAGGTTTCACCTTCCTTTATGAACTTACCTTTGTTTGATACTTTGATTCTGTGTTGGTGTTTGAAGATGAGGTTGTTAAGTTGGGCAGAAATTTCTGCCCATTTGCGTCCCCAGTTAGTGCTATAGCCAGAACTCAGAGTATTTATTTCCAGGTGGTCTAGTTCCACCAAGGTACGTTTGATTGTGGCCGTGTCCACGGTGTACTTATGAGATGCAATATCTCAGGTTTTGTTGATTAAAATGTTTTTTTGAAAATTTCCTATGTTCCAATGGGATCGAAGTGAATGGGGTTAGGAATTCTGGGTTTGTAGCCTCGTTTTTGACCCAGTTGGATATCTTGGACAATTTTATATTTTCCAGGTGAAGCTTTCTCCAAGGCGACACCTGTGTATGGGATTGGGTTGGTGCTAACTGCACTGTAACTAATCGGTGGTCAGAAAAATTGATCTTTTTTGTTATAATTTGCAGATTCTTGAGCGGTGGGATTGTGAGATGAGGATGTGGTCAATGTGACTCATCGATATGAGCGCTCCCTCATGTATGTTGGGCCACGTCATGTGGGGAAGGAGTGGTAAATTGGGGGGAAGAGCATCCTGTAAGCCAAAAGATGCCTTCATTGTGCGGACATCAATGTGTCCAGGTGGGTATCCCCTGGGATTAGGCCATCAATCCATATTGGGGTTATCCCAGCAGTTGAAATCGCCTAACATAATGGTATCTGGTGGGAGGGTGAGAGTAGGAATGTTTTTAAAAAATTGTTTTCTCTCAGTTGCAGTGCACGGTGCATATATACATGCTATCAAAATTATTTCCTCTTGGCACGTGATTGTTGCTACCAAGACTCAACCATGCAAGTGTGATGACAAATTTGTAATATTAAATTTTTTGTTGTTTCAGACAATCACCCCACAGTGAGATGTCCATACTGATTGTGATGGTGTGACCCTGGTTGACTAGGATTCTTCTTCCTCTTGTAGACAGTGGGTTTCTTGGATGGCCAAGATGTCCACAAGAGGTTTTTGCAGGAATGCCAGCTTTTTGGCTTGGGACGTATGAGCCCTGGCTTCCGCGATGTTTAGCATCCCTATTGACACTAAGGTGCCCGCGGCGCCTCAGGAGCAGTTGGGAGGGCCCTCTGGCCCTATTCCACCACAGATCATTTTGGCCATGCTCCGCGTCTGTACTCCAACTCTTTCACTGCCATTGTTGGTCCCCTTGATTTGACCCAATGATTCGATGGGATTGCAGTTTTTTGCATTTGCGTCAACTTTTCCTGCACAGGTCTCATGTTGATTTGATGCGGATTGTTGATTGGATTTTGTATTTTTGAGGTTTGACTTTGGTGATTTGTGCACCGCATTTTTGCCCAAATTGCGGTTGCATTGTTCCTCAATATGTGCATGACTGATGTCGCTTTGTGACTCAGTCAGGTTACTGTGAAAATTTTGACCTGAGCATATTGTTCTGATTGGTTGGTTCAATGAATATCTGAAACATCCTCCCAAATTTGTCCAGGGTTAATGGCAGACTCTGCATGTGCCGCCGCTTCAGCCGCTGCTAACTTGCAGGCTTTTTGTGCTGCTTTACATTGTTTGCTTGTAACTGGGTCCATGATGGAGTATAGTCCATCTTCACCCCAGCGGAAGTAGTGGTGACCGTCTGTCAATTTGGCGAAGTTTTCATTATCTTTATCCATTGCTTCCTCACAATAGTCATTTTCCATTAAGCCCTCTTTCACAGGGCATGCGTGTTCCTTGTGGCCCAGTGAGCCACAGTGGTTGCAAATGGGTGGTGCGCGTTCCGGTGTAACTTAAAACGCGGCTGACTGGCCCCCATCTTCAAAGTGAAATTCTGCTGTGTGGGAAATTCTGGATAAGTCCTCTTCCACTTTTGGGAAGGGATTGATTACAGCGATAGCTTTGCCCATGCACAGGTTGGGCATCAGGCGAAATTGCTGTAATTTGAGTTGCTGAATTTCTCCATAGGCCATGAGACCTTTGCGGAGCTCCTCCTCAATTACCTTATGAGGAAGGTTGGTGGGGAGCAAGTTGAAAGAGATGAACAAAGTTTTTGCTTTGTTCCATCTGGTGCGCGCGGTGTGCACAATTTTTTTGCCCTCAGGGAGGGCAATTTCCACACAGACTTTTGCTGTGTCATCAGCTTCATTGGCTGTTTCAAAACCAATATTGATCCAGCCATGGCCCATGTTGTTGGTGGCTACATACACCGCGTGAGGGAAAAGTGAGGGCTGTGCCTCACATGTTTTCTCCCACAGGGTCGGTGACTCATCCCCAAGGAAGAGTCTGATCCCATGTTCCACCTTTGATAATGGTTGGTTGAACTGAATGTACATATATTGCGCATGCTTTACAGTGAATACCATAAACCCCAACAGTGTCTGAGTTTGCAATTTCTTTGCAGATTGGGTTCCTGGTCCCCCTCCAGGGCGTTTCTTGCCCTTAATTGCACCGTTAAGTGCACCGCTCACCACGACGCTCGCCCATGTTGTATTATTTTTATTGATAAAGTCGCCCATCTTTCCTGTGTTTGATTATCCAAGTTTGCTGTTCGAATAAAATTGTAGTAACTAAAGTGATTGTTACAAGAAAGAAAAGCAGCTAAATACAACTATAAAACCCTATACTCTGTTGATGTTATTGCTGATTTTTCATAAATTTTCTCTATATAAAAATTAAACTCCATATCTCTATGTTCTTACTTATACCCACAAAATTATATCTCTTGCAATAAATCAAATAAGGCCTATAAAGTGGCCAAAGATTATAGTGAAAATTTAAATGTGTTGATAGCTGAAATACCATATGCACAAGTTGCCAAAAGGGATGGCGCAGGAGATGAACAGAAGGTCCACCATTTAATACAAAAGTTGCATAATCTACAACCACCCTCATTAAACAAATATCAACCATATATAGCCAATAATTCAGTGCCTTGTAATCTGTGGTTGCTATTGTAGGTGCAAAGTATTCTCACTTAAAGAACAGTTTTCTCTTGGAAATCCATTATCATAAACAATTACCAATTTATTATACCTATGGTCATGTTTTATTCTCAAGTCCTTAGGGTTTGAGGACAAGTGAGTGGCCACCAATTCTGTTTATTGTGCCTAGAGCTTCTATGCCATGTGATTCATGTATTATCATAAACAAAAAACAACAACTAACATTACTTACTTATGTCACAATACCTTTGGAATTAACCAGCACACCTTATTAGCTTAAATTACCCTGGCATGATTCTCACCACACTCATAACCCTTGTTGTGATTAACAACACTTAAGTTTATAAGATCACTGGACGTATAACCCCTAATCCAAATCAATTGCCATTCACAAAAACTAAAAAGTGTTTTTTAAAAAGGATAAATGTGGACACACTGATTGATATTATTCACCAAAAAGAATTTTTGGTGGACAATGCAATTACTATGATGCCACAATTTTAAACTTCTTGGGCAATAATAAAAATAATTCTTGGGTATTATAGTAACCCCTAATGACCTGAAGAAACTGGCATTTTTTTACCAGAAATTGATAAATCATAATAAATTGAAAATTCATGAATACAGTACACAAAAAACTATCCTGTGTCCACCATTATCTGAGCATACTGATCCACATTTGGCTCCTTTTTCATATTTAAGAGCTATTAAACCAACCCAGTTCTTATCTAAGGGAAAAAAGTCAAGTACTTTCTATATTATGAAAGGAGGCTCATTGTTTTTTCCATTGTCACACTGAAAATATACAATCATATATATACCTTGTTTACTGTAAAATTTCAGCAAGTAAAAGGAAAGTATCTTAAGTTCTGATAGAAAATGGAGCCACATGACTCTTTACTGACCTAAACTTTGCACAAGTTCTGGATCTTGCCATAACAACATGTCCCTAATTATTGGAGTTTTATAAGTCTGAATGTTTATTTCCATTTTTGAAAGACTTTAAAGATTTGTAAAGCATGAGCATGAGTTTGTGACCAATTTTTCATCCATACCAGGGCTCTTATACCCCATGATATTGTTATTGGTTAGTGAACTGACAATTGGTGAACCCAAACCTAAGACACAATATTATGGCGCTTATTTCAAATTACAAACAACTTTATTTTTTATTTACTTTATATCTGACATCAGGAAATTTAGTATCAGTAGCGTTTAATTTACATTACTAATATTATAACTGAGCCAATAATTCTGATGCAAATTCTTTTACCCTTTAAAATATCGTTGACATTGATGATGCTAAACTTTTACCACAGAACACTAAGTTTGATTTGGACTTCCATTTAACGGTTAATCAAATCAAATCAATTGCCAGTGTATCCATATATGGCCACAGAAGACTAAGCATTACATACTTGAAATTATGGTATAACAGACAAAAGATAATTAATCAAGAAAGTCTCCACAGAATCATTTCAATGGTATCTGCACAGGAGCTATATGGGGCATTTAAAATGCATTAACTATGAACACTTAAATAGTATCACTGTTCCTAACCTATACCCATTTCTAATAGAAGCAGCCATATTCCAAAATTTTTTAGGGTGTTTTAAAATTTGACCTAGTAAACGCTTTCCACCAAATGTGCATAAAAATAGGCTAGAAATAGATGACTACAGTCTAAACTTGACTTAAAATTTAGTAAATTTAGGATGCCTGTAGACTTAAGGATACCCCATTGTTCTAAAGGTTGATAGACCATGAACTTGACGACCTCATATTTTCTTGTGCGGTGAATTACATCTTAACATGCTATTTCACTCACCATATGCCAAACAAAATGTCAAGAACTTGGTCATAGTAGCTATGTTGCTTCAAAAGGATGGTATTTTTGTGGTACAATAATTGTACAAGTTCTATAAGGATGAGGTAAAGTTTCTTAAAAAACTTGTACATAAAGATTATATATATATGCCATCACCCTATCTAAACTAGAAACTATTAAGTCTTACCCTACCTGTTGAAATCTGGTTTGACCACCCATTCCATTTATTTTATTTATTTTAGACTAAGGATTAGACTCCTTGGGCCTAGTTGCCAACATTTATCTGTCAAATTAAGATATGGCAGATTGTCCCAACGTTGCTAGTAATTCATTGGATTAAGTTACGGTGAATTACCTTGTCCATGTGCCCACATTTATATATGCTGCTGAATGGCTATCAAGAATCAAATTTTATCACTCCATTGGCAATTTCCCTGAATCTATTTCTATTAATTAACAAGGTATTATAGAATTTTGAATCAAGTCTGTTTGTTATTATTATTTTCTATTTCTCCACTGCCTTGCCAGCATAAATCAATTATAAAGGGTTTTATCCCCAATAAAGAGGAGTGGTAGCATAGCGGGGTAAACCTGCTCCATTCTGAATTGGGTTTTGATTATAACAGGTTAGAAACCAGCGCAGACTAAAAAACTTGGCATGGTATATTTGTCCCAAGTTTGAGCCGCCTCATCTACCTTTTATCCCTAACAAATCCAAATCAATGATGTCTACTATTTTCAGAATAAATATGCACTGCTTGGTTCTTTAGTGTGAAGTTTATCATGATGGAAATACAAATTAATGGGTATTCTTTCATCTATCTAGTTTTAGCTGTTTAAAATAAAAACCTTTTGACAATACTTTGTTACCTTCTGCCTTTAGGGTTACTGTCTACAAACAGTTACATAATTATTTACATCCAAAGTTCTGACCTGTTCAGTTGTTATTGATGCCTTAGTGCCAATTATAGCATTTGGCGCTTATTACAGGGGGCCACTTTTAGTACACTGTCTTTTTAAAAACAACAACTATCAAAAAGAAATGCAATATTCAAGTGATGTCAGTTGAGGTGAACCGCCTTATATTCCTTAAGATGAACCTGATTATGAGGAGGGCTCATCACAATAAAGCATCACAGTCAATTTGGCTAAAGAATTAGGTGAAAATGAACCAGCAGAAGATGTCAGACAAATACAAGTCCAATTGTATTAAGATTGATTGGGTCAATGAGGAAAATATCAGCCAAAATACCTTGGCCAATTTCTGTTGGAACCCCATGAATCAGAGTAATCCTTCTATTCAATCACCTCAGTTGAAACGCTTGATTGTTGATAGGTTGTGCTGACCCTGCAGTGGAATCAGGAAAATCATTCTGAGGTCCCAACATCCAATTGGATAAGATATATTAAATCTGCCACATGGGGTTATTCTACCAGATAATGACCGTCCATCAGCCATACTGTTGAAGCAAGGAAAAGTTCAAGAGATCTGATAGGTCTGAACCTCAAATTCCCTAATTCAGCTATTCCTAGCCTAATCCAAATTTCGCGCCAAACTCAATTTGAGCCTCAATACATTTAAATACTAAGCACTGAGATACTAAGAAGGTTTACTTCTTGAACCATCAATTATTATTAATAAAAGTCATTTAAAACCAAACTTTTATTTTATTGAAGTTGGTACTATATTTACAAGTGGCCTAATAACCCCCTAAAAATATATCTATCCTGAAGTAGAGAAGCTTACTTCTCCAGCAAATAATTTTTGTAATTTAGGTTTTAAATTGCACCACTGAGCAAACCAAAAGCCTGAATTCCAACAAGTGGTGCTCACTACAGGGGCCTGTACATCGCACAAAAGTTTTCTAAAAATGGATGTTGTTGAGTTAATTAACCCTCACAACCTTCTCGCTGCATCTGAACCCTAGCTAGCTGTTTTAGAACTGCAGCTAGCCAGCGCACTGTCTCATCTTTAAACACTTTAACAGCGCTTATGCCAAGCCTCCCATGAGCCGATCCAACTATTTCAAAACCCTCTTTCAGAGACAAGTTTACCCTAGGTGAGGGTAGCATTGCCTCATTCCTCTTCGTTTATGAGGCTGTTATGGAAGGGACAACAGATTCTCAAAGATTAAGACATATCCTCCCCTGCCTCAACCTCTCAGCCCAAGATGTGATGGTTCATTATATGGCCACCTTTAATAATTGGGGTGAGGTGAAGAAAGCGCTCATTAAGGAATTTAATCCACACAGAGATTGTGGATAAAAAACAGGCATCTATGTGCCTAAGTCTACTATAGGGGGAATTAGTTGCTACCCTCATTGACCAGTTTTGCAGTGCAGCCCAGCTCATCCGCTTTCTAAAATGCTACCTTTAGATGATGCAATTGCTGTCATTCTTGCTGGATTAGCCTCTTACCCTTCCTTAGCCCAATATATTGTCTTATTAAAGCGTCCCTACGGAATATATGTGATATAAAAGAAGTTAATTATAGGTTGCTGATCTTCATGAAGCTACTCCTACCAAGAAAGTTGTACTGACCCCTTCAGTGCTGAGTACCCTTCCAAATCCAGTTCCTGTGAGGCGCACCAAACTAGACTGAACTCCTCCATTAGAGGTTTGCCAGAGGGCACCAGAGGTGTCAAGTTCGAGTTCTCTGCCCTCAGATGCGCCTAAGTCAGCCCTATGAAACCAGTTGAGTTTTTGTCATACCCCGCGCTCTCTCTTAGAGGGTCCATCACTGTGAGTCCACCTCATGTCACACAGAGCCATCTTCTATAACAAACACGTCCTCACCTCTGACCACGCACCCAAAGGATTCTTCTCAAGTGGCCCCAAAAGTTGGTGCAGCTACGATGCTCCCTACAAAAGCCAAAGGGTAGATGAGCGCCAAAAGTCTAATCCCTATGATGAGAGCAAGATGGTTTCTCATCCCCCTCTTAGCAACTCTTTGGGGTGCATTGACAGCCCTATGATGACAAGTCTGAAGGGGATGGTGAAGACTTGGGACATTATTTCCTAGGAGCCCCAAAGGAAGTGCAAATATTGGATAAGTTGAGGTCTGAAAGAATAGAGATGGCCATAACACCCTGACAAACCTATCTCCAACATGTGTTGATGTGTTCAGAGGTAATCAATAATGCTAGTGCTGCTGACCAGCTTATTGCTACAGTGATCCAATCAGCCTACCAGGTTCATAACCTCCAATTTATTGAAGATAAATACCTTGCAATCGCTCAACGCCTTGCCTCCTCTCTTGCATTTGAAGGAGGTTCTCGCCCTCCCCTACTTTTAAAAACTATAACCAAGGTAGAGATTGTCATAAATAAGGTGAAAGCTCTAGCCATCCTGGATATGGGTGTCCCCATCAATGTGGTTCCTTCAAAGCTTCTCCATGAAATTATTTGGCGCCTGACCTGGACTATTCATAAGAGTTTGGAACTGCGGAGCCCAATCACATGTGAGCTATTGGAGCCTACTCTTTTCTACCCATACATATTAGGAAGCTCCTCCTGTATGCCCCCGCTATGACATTGGACAATAACGCATATGACATGCTCATTGACATCCAATTCATTATTGAGTATGATGGAATTAACAACATGAAACAGGGATTTTTTCCCTTCTAAATTATGAAGTTCCCCCTAGTATCTACAAATGATAAGCCCAATAAGAAAAAAGATACATGTGTAGTTGAGTACCCTTTCTCCGCCCTCTCCTTTCTTTATACCACATTTGCAGAAACACAAAAAATGCTTCCTGACTACGTGGATGCTTCAGAGGGTCTTCCATTGTATGCATCAGAGGAGGTAGTAGTCAAGGCGGGTGAAAAAAAGGTGATAGAAACCAAGATTATTGTTCAAATCCCCTTCAATTGCCTACTGCACTTAACAAACATTGCTTAGATAAGTTCTTTAGAACCTTTTGAGAAGCTGGGTATCCTAGACCCTAACTACCAGCGACCCATCAATCTTCTTCTGGGGAACTTACTAACAAGAACATGGTCATAAAGAAGCATCAGGAGATTGGAAAAGCCTTGCTGATTCCAATTGAGGATATTCAAAAAGCTCATTATATTGGGTCTATGTTAGATCTGGGACTACCTAATGACCCATTGATATGCGCTTTGTTCAACGTTCAAATTTCTAATGATCTCCCCTGAAGAGCTCAAAAATATTTACTCTCTCCTGGAGTTCTATAGTGAAATCTTTAAATCTGATACTGACTATGGATATATGAAGAGCTGGAGCCACACCATTGATGTTGGTGATGCCCAGCCTATTTGGTCCAATCCTTATTAAAAATCAAATGTTGAGGAGCTAAGATGAGGATGGAGCTTAACAGTTACTGGACGCAGGGCTACTGGTGCCCTCTCAAGGTCCTTGGTCATCCCAACTTCTGTTAATCAAAAAATAATGATGATCATTAGGTGGTTATGGACTACCGCAAACTGAATAACCTCATCAAAAAGGATATTTACCCTATCCTGACATTAACGATGCCCTAGCCCAACTCTCCAGCTTTAACTTCTTTTCCACCGTGGACTTGGTTAGTGGGTATTGGCAAATGGACCTTTCTCCCCAAGATCAAGAGAAATGTGCTCTTATTTGCAGTGAGGGACTCTTACAAACTACCTAACTACCACAAGGGTTGTGCAATGCGCCCGCCACTTCCCAGCAAGCTATGGATAATATCTTATAGGACTGAAGTTAAGTTGCACTATCATCTATATTGATGATACCATGGTTTTTTCCAAGACCTTTAATGAGCAACTTACCCACCTTAAAGAAGTGTTCAATGGCTTTGGCTTCTAATGTTAAGTTGATGCCATCAAAATGTACTTTCTTCAAGAAAAATCTTGATTTCCTTGGACACGCCATCTTTCAAGATGGAATTTAGCCTTTATAAAAAAAGATTGAGGCAATATTAAGATGCCTGCTTCTCAAACCCTCCGTAACATCAAGGTATTCTTGGAATGATGGGGTGTCACCATCAATTCAACCCCAAGTTTGCCCAGCTCAGTGACCTCTCGTTCGCCTCTTGGCTAAGAACACCCACTCCTTTGGGGTGCAGAAAAAATCCACGTTTGAGACCTTGAAGAAATGCTGCAACAAAGGCTGATACTCCACCACCCTGACTATGGTAAGCTCTTTATGTTGTTCACAGATGCTTCTGATTACGTCGTTGGAGCTATCTTGGCTCAGTTGGACGAGCATGAGGTTAATTACCCTGTTTCCTACTTCAGCAAGATACTCTTGAAAGCTGAACGCAACTGCAGCGCCACTGAGCAGGAGTGCTTTGATGGTTTGCTTGCTGTAAAGTAATATTTTTTAGTACTAGATGGTCCCAACCTGAGGGGGATTCATCGATGTTGCTGTAAAGTAATATTGCCCTTGTCAGAATTCCAACCTAAATGAGAGAGTTGAATGAGGTCAATGATGGAAATTGAAACCAAGTCAGACAAATAGCTAGGCCCTTATTGGAAACAATTCCTGACAACATTACATGCCCTAGTATTGGGGTTCAAACCTGATCTATGAGGCAAGTGAATCCTATTGGAACAAAATGACTAACCTGCCACTAAATCCCCAATTTGTTAAGAGTCTATATCTTATCTTGGAGATTTACTGAACAAAACTCCCTTATAACGATGCTTTGACTAAAAACTACTCTCTCCCTTTTACAAAATAAGTAAAATTGGTATATTTTTATTAGGAATTGCCTCTTCAGATGAAATATCTAAAAAGAATTCTAGACCATTAGAAACAAAAACAGGTAATACAACACCCTTAAACTTTGGGTCCCCTGGCCTCAAGTTATTGAGGGATACGAGGTATTACACCTGTGGTCTTGAAAAACTGTTGCTCCCTGACAGGTACACCCATGTTCGTGGTAAAATTTATAAAAATAATACCAAATCGATTTATGTTCGCTTTTTAGATCAAGAATGCTTTAAACTCTTGACTTAAAATCCGCTATGATGCACGGGTTGGAGCAACGATTTCTTGCCATTGAACAGCACCAACTCACACTTCATGATGCAACTACTGAGCAAAAACGAAATTCAGAAGTTATTTCCTCTTGTTGCAATTAAGTCAACCCTTTGTGCCGCCCATGGTCAACTAGGTTTAATAGTTGATGATATTAACATCTTGCAAACTAAAGTGGACAACCTCCACCCTTAAGATACTTCCAGTAATATTAGTTACTCTTTGAGTAAAAACGTCAACCCAATGTTGGTGCACATTGTTTGGCCTTTAACCCCCCAATGGCACAAAATCATCATTCAAAGAGAAGTATGTCCCAGGCGAAGGGAGCATCTTTTCTTTATCATTTTGTTATTAAAATGTTATGGAAGAAGCCACCAAAACGCAGCAACTCAAACACATAACTAACTGTCTTAGTCGCATAGCTCAAGACATTATGATTTCACACAAATGCATTGACAGACTTGGGATGACGCCAAGACTGCCATGCTTTGGGAATTTGGGAGCGACTTAACTTTGTCCCACCAAAAGAAACCTTTTATGGATATAAGCTTTAATCATGGGGAAACTGCCACTGAGTTTGCTCACCATTTTTGCCTTGAAGCACAAACGTTGGTTGCAGGAAAACTTCTTACTTTAGATGACGCTATCACTGCTTCATTTTTGGCAATTAGAAACATGTCTAACATTATACCTTATCTCAAAGTAGTGAAGTCTAACTGGACGTCTTTCCTCCATATTAAAGAAGCTATTTTGGAGATTCAAGCCGACCTGATCAAACCTATTGGTACCACTCGTTTTAATAAACATAATAAAAGCCTCAGTCTCAAGTGCTGGCAGTTACACCCTCAAGTCGCCTACACCTGCATTATATTGCACCCATTGCAAGAGAACCAACCACGCTAAAGACTTTTTCCACGCCTTTCAGTATATGTTGGCAAAAGATCAGTCGGTATAGGGCAAGAGGCTCCCTATGCTGACGGAAATAAAGTGCCTCAAGACCCTTGTTCTTGCTCTATTCCCAGATCTTCAGGTTGTTTTGTATTAACGGCTCCTGCAAAAGTAAATGTACCTCTTTTTATCCAAGGAAATAAAGATCTTCATCTTCCCTATTCTTATGTTGGTCAGTTACCCCATCAACTCTTGGAGGTCAGTTCCTCTATGGAAAGCCAAGCGCTGGCAGACAAAACCTTTAAAAGCATCTAACATGTTCAGATGGCCGCGGCAAGTCCCTCGTTTGCTTCACTACAGCTCCCCCACAAAAGCTTACTAGCCATTAACTCTCAGTTTGGCTCATTGGTGGTTTAAGTAGAGGTAGTCACTCATAAGGTTAAAGCCTTGGCAAAAACGATACTGGCTCACCAGTTAACGTTATATCCTCCAGACTTATCCAAAAATAAGAATGTCTCCAGACTTGATTCATGATGCTGAATATGGGACGGCTGGTAGTCAGACAACTAAAGCAATTGGGGCGTATTCCGCCTTACCTCTTGATGATTTTAAAAGCTTCTAATTACTGCCCCCGCTATTGCATTAGAAAACAATAAGTATGGGCTGCTTATTGGGGTCCAACTGATGTAAGAGTTTAACTGCATTATCAACCACAAAGAAAATACCTTTCACTACTAGAATATTGGATCTTGTTAATATTTGAACTCCTCATCAACGTAAGGGAGCCCCAAAAAAATGAACATGCCTCCTCGAATACCTGTCCTCCATCATTAAGGTCAAATATCAAGTCTTAGGAGGCAAAACTAAGTTACCCCCTAAGGCTGTGGATGCCGAAGATGGGGTCTCTTTTTATGCCCCTCATCCTATCAAAATACCCTCTAACTCACAAGTTATTGTGGATTTGGGGATCATGATTCACATCCCTCCTAACCAAGTTTTGGAGCTAAGTGGTCACCCAAACCCTTCAATCAAAGAAGCGTTGACTTGCCCGGTGTTTTGGATCCTGCTTGTGGGAAATTTATATCTATATTATTAGGAGATCTATCGGATCAAACCATCCAAGTCCCTCAGTATACTCCTATTGATTATGTAAAACTATTCCCTATTGAAAATATTGCCAATATGAGTTGCTTTGGCTCATTACAAGATTTAGGGTTCAACTCCCTGCTCACCATAGCTCTGGTTAAAAGTAGAATTGGTGACAATCTCACCCCTAACGAGTGACAGAACGTCAGAGATCTCCTTGAGGAGTATTGCAATATATTTTTCTTAAGAATAAGTGATTATGGAAAAATTTCCAGGATAATTCACCAAATTGAGACTGGGGCTCACCCTCCATTCGAATCTCAGCAATATAGAAAATCTAAAGATGAGGAAGCTAAGTGGCCCTAGAGCTACAGCAACTGTTAGAAGCTGGGTTGCTAATGCCTTATAAAAGCCATGGGCTTCCCAGCTTCTATTAATTCAGAAGAAGGATGGCGGTCACCATGTTACCATGAATTATTGCTGCCTCAATTCAATAACCAGAAAAGGCAGTTATCCATTGCCGCGTATGAATAACTTCTTATGCTTGATGTGTTCCCACTATTTTTTGGCTATGGATCTCGCCAGCGAGTACTGGAAAGTTGATTTGCCACTGGAGGATTGGGAAGAATGTTTTCATCTCAAGTGAAAGATTGTTCAGGACAACTCAGATGCCGCAAAGTTTATTTAATGCCTCTGCTACCTTCCAACGCGCCATGGACGGACTTTTAGGTGATTTAAAAACGTTCTTATGTGTTGGTTTATCTTGATGATATTACCATTTTTTTAGAACCTTTACCAATCACATAGATCATCTCAGACAATTTTTGCAGCGGTTAATTGAAACCTCATTAAAACTAAAGCCATCAAAATGCTCCTTCTTTCATAATGAAATAAATTTATTAGGCCATAAGGTAGGTAAAGCCGAGATATTTCCTGATGGATGACAAGGTCCTGGCCATTTCCAAAATGTCCCCCTAAATCTCTACAAGACGTACAAGTTTTCTTAGGGATGGTGAAAATTAACGCCAGTTCTTCACCCACTTACAAACACCTCTGAGCATCTTGTATATTTATTGTTAAAGGGGTACCCTTTCAGAGGAAAGAAGAGCAACAGCAGGCCTTTGACCTATTATACGACTCTCTCTCCCACTCTTCAGTAATTATACATCCCAACTTTGATAAACCTTTTCTCATTTTTACCAATGCTAGGTTATATCCATCAGAGCCATCCTATCGCAGCATGACAAAACTTGGTAGACCATCCTATCTCTTACTATAGCAAAATTCTAACCAGAGATGAATGCAACTATAGTTTTATGGAATGTGAAGGCTTGACAGTATTATTGACTATTAAGCATTTCTGACCTTATCTATATGGGAAACATTTCATTATAATTAATGACCATGCTTCTCTAAGATGGCTACAGAAAATGAAGGACTCCAACATGAGGTTAGCCCGATGGTCTTTAAAATCTTAAAACTGACCTTTCATATCATCCATTGACCAGGGCCCATACACCCAAAATGCAGATTGCTTATCCTGGCTGCCCATATTAATTTAATTGCCCTTAGGAAGATTGACTTTATGACCTCCTTAATCAACTACACTTATGGGAAGATGAATCCCTGACCTTTCAAAAGGAATTAGCAAAAAAATAAGCGAGACTTTAGGTCAAAAATGGCCAACTGTGCAAACTTGTGTCTTAAAGTGGGTGCCCTATGTATGACCTTCAGAGCGAACTGACATCATATTGGAGGGACATTGGCAAGTCAGCCATGGAGGAGTTTGGAAAAGTTACCAGTAGCTTAAGACTCAATGTTACTGGGAAGGAATTATTGTTACATTCCAAGATGTATTGGAGTCCTTCCTGGCATGCTAAAGTCAAGCTGTGTCTAATTCCTGGTCGCAACACCCAGTGGTTCCACCCTATGAACCCTTCCATACTATTAGCATTGATGTTTTGGGACTCTCCCTTGAGCCTTTAATGGTCACTGGTTCCTCCTCCTGGCCATGAATCATTTAACTAAGTGGATTGAAGCTATATCGCTATCTTCCACTTCAGAAAAAGCTACCGCCACCTTCTTATATAATTGGATTATATCCAGCATGGGTGCCCTCACATAATACACTTCAATAATGGGAAAATTTCTGATCAGCACTGGTGAATGATTTAGCTGAGCTGATGGGATACACCCAGGTATTTTCCACTCCTTACCATCCTGCCACCAATGGAATGGTGGTTTGGGCGAATGATACCCTAGTGGCCACTATTAGGAAAATGGCCACAATTGACCCTCTGCACTGGCCCCAATATTTGCCTAGTGCAATTCTGGCTGATTGAATAAGCTACCACTGGATCATCAAGATGTCACCCTTCCAAGCTTTATATGGACGGAATCCTCAGTTGCCCTCCAGAGTGAAGGCCATGTTAGATCAGGCATCTCCTGATGCCTCTGAAGCTACTATGTGAAGCATTGCCAATGAAATCATCTAACTCCAGGCTCTAGCTTCCAAGAACTTATCAGCTACCACCAATGAGAAACTAACCAGTTTAATGATAAGCGTGACCCCCTGCACACCTTCAAACTGGGTGATCTAGTTTAATCTACCATCATCGGCCTGGAGGTCATGACATAAAATGGGAACCAGATGGTCAGGGCCTTACAAGGTCATTTATAAGCGAGGCAATGAAAAATCAATTGTAGAGGTCAATTATGGTACAGTAGTATATTGCATCCATAGTCACTTTCTCCATCTGTTTTCCATCCTATGCCAAGATCTAGAGGGGGCGTTGTCAGGATTCCAACATGAATGGGAGATTTGAATGAGGTCAATGATGGGGAATTGAACCCAAGTCAGCCAAATAGCTAGGCCCTTATTGGAGACAATTCCTGGTGACATTCCATGTCTTAATATTAGGGTTCAAACCTGATCTATGAGGTGAGCGAATCCTATTGGAAAAAGATGACTAACCTGCCACTGAATCCCCAATTTGTTAAGAGTCTATATCTTAGCTTGGAGATTTAATGAACAAAACTTCCTTATAATGATGCTTTGACTAAAAAAACTACTCTCTCCTTTTCGAAATTTTAAGATAAAATTAGCCCATAATTATCAGGAAATACCACTCTAAACATAGCATCTGGTGTAGAAACTTTTTTGGTCAAGAAAGGATATAAGGTATATTACAACACCCTGAAAAATCGGGTCCCCTGGCCTCAAATTTTTGAGGATATAAGGTATTACACCCGTGGTCCCAACAGTCCTTTCCTATATGGGACTTCCTTCAAAGTAGTTACCATTCACGCCTCCCTGAAGTGGTTGCAGAATATAAAAGATCCCTCTGGGCATTTGGAGCGCTAGGCTTCATAGTTCCAGCATTATGACATGACGATTGAGCACTTGGCAGGAAATCGCCATATGAACCTTGATGGGTTGACCCAGCTGCGTGTCCTTCATTCGGAAAATAGTGAAGACAAGAGGCTACATGACCTCCTAATGACTACTGATGCTTGGGCGGATATGGTTGAATTTATTCAGAAGATGCTTACTTGACACTCCTGTTACACTAAAATTTAAAGTGGGAAGTTATATAGTAAAGTAGGGGCGAACTGGTTGCCCACCTCTGACCATCAGAGTGAGTACCTGTCATTATGGAATCTCATGCCATTATAGGGCATAACAGAGTGCGGAAAACCTATGAGTGGGTAAAATAACAATACTACTGGGAGGGAGTTATGGAGACCATAATAGAAGTTCTGGATGCCTGTCTGACATGCAAAAAGCAATCCAGCTTCAAAACCAGGTATCAATATCAACCTAATACTCTTCAACATCCATTCCACACAATTAATTTAAATGTGGTCGGCCCTCTACCTTAAACTACCTTTGGAAATCAATATTTTGGTAGGGATCGATCACTTTACCAAAAGGGTTGAGGCTTTGGCTTTTCCAGCTCAGACAGCCAAAGTCACTGCCACTTTACTCCACAAGTGTATCTTTACTCGCCATGGTTACCCCCATGTTCTTCTCTGTGTTAATGGAAAAAACTTCACCTCAAGAATGGTTAAGATTCTAGCCACCTCTATGGAAGTCAAGCAACTCTTATCGGCCCCTTACAACTCTTCCACCAATGGTACTGTTAAAAAAGCTAATGGAACCTTGGTCCCTATCTTAAGAAATATGACTATTATAGACCCTCTTCACTGGGATCTATATCTGCCCAGTGCCCTCATGGCCTAAATATCAATTATCACCGTATTCTCAAGATGTCTCCTTTCCAAGTGTTATATGGCTGAAAACCTGGTGTCACAATTCTAATATGACTGGATGATAAGCCCTAAGTTGATATGGTGGTATGCATGGAATCCGCCAAGTTGTTATAAGTACAATTAATTGACACCTCATCATGAGGCAATATTGGGTTGTCAGGAAATCAGCCAAATTGGGCGATTTTGAATTAATGAATGAAGAATTGGCAGAACCAATGAAATATAGCGAAGTGAATTACTAAGCCATGAAAGCGGTGCCATTCAAAGTTGCTACCATACAAGTGTGATGAGATGATTGAGTAGAGGAGGTTGTTGATAGTATAGAGTGCGCAGAACAGAGAGGAGCCATTATAGTGATTATATTAAACAAAAAAAGAGTATAGTGGGAGCATGTGCTTCACATTTATAATAAGTTTATTTCTGTTGATTCAAGGGCAACGATCCTCATATCATTGGTCCTATTGCTCAGTGGGTTGAACCCTATGCAAATCGTTTATGGCGTATCTTGTTAATAACGCCAATTTTATAATACCTGGTATGCTTGATTTAATATCAAAAGATCTTTTCTCAGCTAGGACTGATGATTTGGATTAAGCCATGAAGAAATTGACGTAGCACATCATCAAGAAACAGTCTGAGGCTATGAATAATTTTGCAAAAACTGTCACTAAAGAGACCAAGCTGCTAATGAGCTCTGGCCTTCTCTCCCTTCCTTCCAAGTGTCAGACTTGCTACTCTACTATCACAACTGTATAATGCCTAGAGGGGAGAAGCTTGAATATATCTGGGAAGGGCCTTTCATTATCACCTATAAGAGAGGAGATGAATACTCCATCAAATCTTTTTCTTCTGGAATTACCATTACCGAGTTATGGGCGGTTCTTGCAGACATATTACCCCTAACACTCTTAAAGGAAGTAATATCTGACAATTACAAGTTTGATTGTGTAATAAGAGTACTTTGGAGGGCAATTAGGATAACAAAGGTTAAAAGACCCTGGCTAATTATTGGTGAAACACCTGAATTATGTAATACTTATATTCAATCACCTTCGCTAAAATGCTTAATTGTTGGTAGTCAGGTTGCACCAACCCTGCGGCAGAAATAGGGAAATCATTCTGAGGTCCCAACATCGGATTATATAAATTATAGTAAATCTTTGCCCCATGGGGTTATTATACTAGCTAATGACTGTCCACTGGCCATCCTGTTGAAGAAAAGCAAAGTTCTAGAGCTCTAATAGGTCAAAACCACAGATTTCCTAATCTGGGCATCCTAGTCTAATCCAAAGTTTGCGCCTCACTCACTTTGAGCTTCAATAATTCTAGATACTAAGTACTGAAATAATAAGAGGGTTCCCTTCTTAACTCCTCAAGTATCACTAATATAAATTTTTTAAACCAATCCTTTATTTTAGTTGAAAGTTAGTATTTTAATCATAAGTGGTCTTATAACCCCCTAAAAGTATTTATCCTGAAGTAGAGAAACATACTTCTCCTGCAAACAGTTGTTGTAATTCAGCTGTGAAAACGCACCAGCGAGCAAACCAGAAGTCTTAATTCCAACAGAATAAGCAGTTCCTACTCTCAGTGTAACATTCACTTGACTGATGCTGAAGTGTAATAATGGGCTCAAAGCAGTAAAGTAATGGAGAGGTCAAAGAAAATATGGTGCAAATATAGACTACTTTATTAAATTAGGAAGCCTCAATATTATAGGTTATGTAGAGACATGGTGCCTCGAGGACCTTCATGGCCCCATATGATCAGGATCTTTCAATGCCTTATGATTTACTGCCTGGCTGGCACCTTCATTGTTATGCTTCATCCTCATGACTGCAGCGGTGAGGGATGCAAATCTAACAATAAGGAAGAGGTAACAGGATTCCATAAGACGTTTTATCAATTTTCATGTGTATGATGGTTCCTGATCAACTCTAGTTCTGGCGCCTTTCAGGGTAAGGTTCTGTTCATTCTGGTTTATGAGTCAATCTGTTAAGGATCAACTGGGAGAAAGGATTTTGACTCATTTATAATCTTTAATCATGACAATCCCCCTATCAGGGAAATGGCAGAGAAAGTTTAAGCTATCCTGCCAGTCAGGCTGCAAAAGCACCCAAAAGGAAATCCAGAATGCCAGAGGCATTGACTCTTGAATAACGTTTACTTGTGCCTGGAGATGTGTGATTATTGAGCGCCAGTGAAAAGCCAACTTTTTAAGGAACCTGGCAAGAAACCAGACTGTTGAAACTAAAGACCCAGTGGGTCTTGAAAGAGGGTGTTATGTGATTGTATTTCCAGTTGGAATCCTGTATAGGAGATTTTGGTACAAAAATGGAGCTGAGGGGCAGATCCTCGCCTGGAGTGGAGACAGATGGCCCACAGGATTCCAATATCCTGCTGGCGGATGGCCTCAACAATAGGGTTGAATTCCAAGAAGTTTCTTAAATGATATGCCCAGATAACTGTGGTAGGAGCTATAGAAACTATTATGAATAGTATTGCCCAGCCAATGTAGGGCCTGAGGGGCCACATCATTAGTGCCATAGGGACTTTGGCAAGGAAAATTTGAAATAAATAAAAAAGTTGGAAACTAAAGGAGATTTTTAATGAGTATAAAATTGAGAAAATTGACCGTCAATTTCCTCACTGTGTTATGACTGATTAAATAGATGATCCTTTTGGGGAATAACTTAGAAAAGCACAGGATCAGGGCCCTCAAGATTTGACCTAGCCTATCAAATTTTATGTGAAAGAGGGGGTCGAATTTACTTTGAACTGACTTCAAAATTGTTGGTGGTGGGCTGAGTTGCTGTCAGTTCAACCTCAGAAGCCCGAATTGCAGTTTCACTGTGTTTCTGATGGTTAGTATGATGGCATCTCATCCATTGGGCAACGGGAACCTCCCAAGGCCACACCACACAGGGATGGTCCAATGTGGTCAGAAACAGGTTTGGTATACCCAACCCGCCCACAACTGGTCACCTTGGCGTCTGTTAAGTTAAGTGAGATGCATAGAACAACAATTTTAGTTTTTTAGGGAGGGTTTTGGGGTAGCGGCGACTTGAGTCAATAACCCTATGCCATCGGCAAGTCCAGCAAAAGATTTGACAATGAGGATATTTATCTTATAAAATACATGCCCATCGTGCTTTGTCCCCAATGTTTTTGAGGTAAGTTTTGAATTAGCAACAACATTATCCAATGGACTGTTATCTGTGAGTTTTACTAAGGAATTACACTGGACACATTCCTCTTGGAAGGTACACGCCCAGTGGGCTATGTCTCAAATGTTTTGGAGGCAGGTTTTAAACCAACAACAATGTTTCCCAATGGCATGATGCCATTGGTAATTTTTCTGACAATTTGACACATAATTCTCCATTTTTTGAATGTGTAAGCCCATTGATATTCATTGCCAAGGGTTTAAGGCTTCCAGAACTTTCTTTCAAGGGCTCTTTGCCATTTTTTCATAAAATCCTTTAGGCCCATGAGGGCCGACTTGTAAAGATTTCAGCGAAAGTTCACTCAATTTTCTGTACTAATTTAGCAGAGGCAATTTGGGAACAAGTGATGGAATTTTTAAGGGAAGAGCTGTCACCCATCGCTTGTCTACCACATGGGCGAGATCGTCCTTTGAGATGAGAGGGACAGCTACCTTCTTGGATCCTTTTTTTGTGGGGGAATGGAAACACTGCCTGGTCTAAGCAGAGGTGACGCTCCCACGGACTTACAGCCCCCCTCAAGATCCTGTCATAGGGGGTATAAGGCTGAAGGAATCGGTCATGTACTCTGTTCACTACTGTCCCCTGATTGATGTCAGCAATGGAGTCTCCTAGATAACCTTTGAATGACCTTATAAGGTCAAGACCAAAGAACGTTGAGTTTACTCTGTCAACCTCAGGGTTAATGTGATAAAAGAGAACGAGTTTACCTAATTGAAAGATTGGTAGGAGGGTCAGCGGAAATTAAATTGGGTGTCTCCCTTTCTGTGGTATATCAATGCTCTGTATGGCTAGGGCTTGAACTGTTAATTTATTATCGGCTAAGACCCTCTTAGTTAAATCAGAGTTCTCAGAGGTGTTTTCTCATTAGATGGCTGAATGCTACTTGATAGAAGGGGAACATGCCTATATAGAGCTTTGAAGGGGTCATCTTGATAATTTGATGGTAGCTTATCCTTTGAATAAGAAAAGCTCTGAGGGCTTTTCTTTCTCATAACAATCACTTTAGTTACTACAATTTGATTCAAACAGCAAATTTGGATAATTACACACAGGAAAGATGGGCGACTTTAATAACAAAAATAATACAACATGGGCGAGCATCGCGGCAAGCGGTGCGCTTAATGGTGCAACTAAGGGCAAGAAACGCCCTGGAGGGGGACCAGGAACACAATCTGCAAAGAAATCGCAAACTCAGACACCATCTGGGTTTATGGTATTTACTGTAAAGCACGCGCAATAAATGTACATTCAAAACAACCAACCTTTGTCAAAGGTGGAACACGGGATCAGACTCTTCCTTGGGGATGAGTCACCGACCCTGTGGGAGAAAACATTTGAGTCACATCCCTCACTTTTCCCTCACGCGGTGTACGTAGTCACCAACAACATGGGCCATGGCTGGATCAATATTGGTTTTGAAACAGCTGATGAAGCTGATGATGCAGCAAAAATCTGCGTGGAAATTGCCCTCCCTGAGGGCAAAAAATTGTGCACACCGCGCGCACCAGATGGAACAAAGTGAAAACTTTGTTCATCTCCTTTGACTCGCTCCCCACCAACCTTCCTTGTAAGGTAATCGAGGAGGAGCTCTGCAAAGGTCTTGTGGCCTACGGAGAAATTCAACAACTCGAATTACAGTGATTTTGCTTAATGCCCGACCTGTGCACGGGCAAAGCTATTGCTGTAATCAACCCCTTTCCAGAAGTGGAAAAGGATTTATCCGGAATTCCCGCGCAGCAGAATTTCAATTTGAAGATGGGGGCCAGTCAGCTGCATTCCGAGTTACACCAGAACGCGCACCACCCATTTGCAACCACTGTGGCTCACTGGGCCACAAGGAACATGCATGCCCTGTAAAAGAGGGCTTAATGGAAAATGATTTTGTGAAGAAGCTACGGACGAAGATAATGAAAACTTCGCCAAAATGACTGATGGCCACCACCCATTCCGCTGGGGTGAAGATGGACTATACTCCATCGTGGACCCAGTTACAAGTAAACAGCATAAAGCAGCACAAAAAGCCCGCAAGAGAGCAGCGGCTGAAATGGCAGCACACGCGGAATCTGCCATTAACCATAAACAAATTCAGGAGGATATTTCAGATATTCACCAAACCAACCAATCAGAACAATATGCCCAGGTCGAAAATTTTCACAGTAACCAGACTGAGCCACAAAGCGTCATCAGTCATGCACATACTGAGGAACAATGCAACTGTAATTTGGGTGAAAATGCGGTGCACAATTCACCAAAGTCAAACCTCAAAAAAATACAAAATCCAATCAACAATCCGCATCAAATCAACATGAGACCTGTGCAGGAAAATTTGACGCAAATGCAAAAAACTGAAATCCCATTGAATCATTAGTCAGATCAAGGGAACCAACAATGGCAGTGAAAGAGTTGGAGTACAGACGCGGAGCGTGGCCAAAATGAGCCGTGGTGGGATAGGACCAGAGGGTCCTCCCAACCGCTCATGAGGCGCCGCAGGCACCTCTGTGTCAATAGGGATGCTAAACATCGCGGGAGCCAGGGCTCATACGTCCCAAGCCAAAAGCTGGCATTCCTGCAAAAAACTCTTGTAGACATCTTGGACATCCATGAAACCCACTGCCTACAAGGGGAAGAAGAATCTTGGTCAACCAGGGTCACACCATCACAATCAGTATGGACGTCTCACTGTGGGGTGATAGTCCAAAACAACATAAAATTTAAAATTACAAATTCATCATCACACTTGCACGGTTGAGTCCTGGTAGCAACAATCACATGCCAAGGTGAAATAATTTCGTTAGCATGTATCTACGCATCGTGCACTGCAACTGAGAGAAAATTTTTTTTTTGAAAAATTTCTACACTCACTCTCCCACCATATATCATCATGTTAGGCGATTTCAACTGCTGGGATAACCTCAATACAGATCAATGGCCTGATCCCAGGGGATACCCACCTGGACACATTGAATATCGCAAAACGAAGGCATCTCTATGCTTACTGGATGCTGTTCCTCCCAATTCACCAATCCTTCCCCATATGACAAGACCCAACATACGTGAGGGAGTGCTCATATCAATGAGTCGTATTGACCACATCCTCATCCCACAATCCCACCACTCAAGAATCTCCAAATTTACAACAAAAAAGATCAATTTTTCTGACCAACGATTAGTTACTGTGCAGTTAGCACCAACCCAATCCCACACACAGGTGTCACCTTGGAGAAAGCTTCACCCAGAAAATATAAGATTGCCTGAGATATCTGACTGGGTTAATAACAAGGCTACAAACCCAGAATTCACAGCCCCATTCACTTCAGATCCCATTGGAACATGGGAAATTTTCAAAAAAGATTTAATCAACAAAACCTGACATATTGCATCATGCAAGTACACCGCGGACACAGCCACAATCAAGCGTACCTTGGCAGAACTAGAACACCTGGAAATAAATACTCTGAGATCCAGTTATAGTCCCAACTGGGGACGCAAATGGGCAGAAATTTCAGCCCGACTTAGCAATCTCATCTTTGAACACCAACACAGAATAAAAGTATTGAACAAAGGTAAGTTCATAAAGGAAGGAAAAACCTGCTTGACATACTTTTTCTGCCAATTTCACTCCCGCAGAAATGAGCCCACATGCACACAGGTCCGCAAGACCAACAGCACCGTGGCAACTGACCCTGAGGAGGTCAAGGCGGAAGTAAACTGCTATTACACTGAATTATATCATGATATGCCAACAGATCCACAAAAAATTAAAGAAATTATTCAAACTGCCAATATACAAAGTACACCACCAAATTAAAATATATTATCCCTTATCGCACAGGAGGAGCTTTGGGAAACAATTAGCGGTGCACCACGTAGGAAATGCCCAGGGCCTGATGGGATACCCTATGAATTTTACAAAAAATATTTTCAGCAAATAGCCCACCTTCTATTAGCGTCTATGAACCAGTGCTTGCTGGAAACACTCCTCCTACCTGGTGGCCATAAATCATATGTCATAACCTTGTATAAAAAGGGTGACAAATTGGACCTGGCCAACTGGCGCTCAATTGCACTCTCCAATACTGACACAAAAATTCTAACAAAATTTTTAGCAGCTAGATTAGGCGCAATTGCATCTGACGTCCTATCACCCAACCAGTTTGGGTTTATACCAGGGCGTTTAATCTGGAACAACATTCACCCTGTTGCAAACATTTGCCAATCCTAAGCAACTGGTGCCCTGGTCTTCTTGGATCAGGAAAAGGCGTATGACCGTGTTAGCTGGCCATACCTAAAAGAATGTCTACATGCCTTCAAACTCCCACCAAGATTCATAAAATGGGCGATGCTCCTAGCAGAATCTGCAACCATGGCTGTATGCGGCCCTGGATTCCTAACAAACAAGATTAAACCACACAGAGGGCTCAAACAAGGGGATCCCCTCAGCCCACTGCTATACAATTTCAGCTTTGACCCGCTCCTTCGAGTTACTTACTCACATCTCATGGGGATAACCGCACAAGGACAACCAACAGTCAAGATATTGGCCTTTTGCAGATGACTGCGTAGCAGGTATAGCAAACAATGAAGATGCCAGACAGCTGGAACACACTCTAGAGGAATACTCCAAGGTGAGCAATGCATCGCTCAACAAAAGGAAGACAGAAATCATCCTCTTAGGCAAATACACAAACAATTGGGCCACAACATCAGAACCTCACACCAACGCTCGAAGAAAAAACCCAATTATATTACCCTTTGCAACACCTCCCACCACCACTCCTGTCTGACACCTTGGAATCTGGCTAGAATCAGGGGGATATGCTAATGAGACAATGGAAAGTAACCTGTTACAATGGGTGTCCAAACGCGTCGCCTCCCTCAAGGGAAGATCCCCAGGACTAACAGGACGAGTTACAGTTGCTAACTCGCTCATCCTCCCAATACTTTGGTACCAGGCCCCATGCGATAGCCTTCTCACCTACCTTTATAACCTCAATTCGCGCGCTTATCCAGGACTGGCTGTGGCCTGGCTCTCACCCTCCTATACGGATGGAAAAATTATTTGTCCCGCGCTCAAGCGGAGGCATGGGACTAATAGATTTTGAGAGCCATGCCAATCACATCCTAGGTACCTGGATAAAGGAAATCCTTGCTCCAGACCTACCGCAACAACATTGGTCCAGAGCAGCAAGGACTAACTTTGCACAGGCGCTCAAATTAACCAACCCACATAGTCCACCCAGACTACTTTCATACCTTTCCAAGCACCCTATTGCAATGGGTCCACATGGAACCTCCCCTCATTTCAAACACATCCTCCAAACTATCCGCTGTATGGGATGGACCATAGAGAACATGGGTACTATACAGGGAAGGGGACGACCCAGCCCCTAATTCAAATTAAGAAACCCAAAACCACCCCCAGAGGGATATGCTCTCGCAACAACCTCAAGCTTAGCTAGGATAGAATACCTAGATATGCTGGACATTCCATATGATTTAACCACACAGAAAGCAATGTGGAAAATCACACACCACCCACTCCTACAACCAAGGATAAGAGCAAACGCCTGGCGCTGTTTGAGAAGGACCTATAGGATGGCGGACCGCTCCAACTCCCTCCACAAAACATGTGCAGTATGTGAGGGGAGGGATCCCTACATCACCGCCTAGAAACATGCCACCAACCAAAGCTATATGGCAGGAAGTCGCACGCCTGCTCAAGATTCAAAACGAACAGGAATTCTTGATATCAAAGAGTTTCTTCGCGCTCCAGATCGAGTCACCAATCCCATCTACCCTCCGCTCCCTAATAATACCCATTGCAATGTGGACAATGCACACAATTGCATTAGATGCGTTCAAGGGCACGGTCCCAACCATTCATGGGATTATTAACAGATTCCATGTCCACTTACTAGAGCACTTCCAAGCCTGGCTCTATGGATATATGAGACAAAGATAAGAAGCGCTCATAGAATCATGGTTCCACTCTGATTCTTCCACACAGACCCTTTCCTTCACACCTGCTCCATTGCAGGGGCAACCCCATCGGAGTAGTGCACCACCCCCCCCATACCTGGCAGTCCCGCTGGCAACAGGGGTAACTTGAGTACCCTGGGGTTCCCAATTTTTATATTTCTTAATTATTATCTTAGTTTCACATATATTTGGTAATGTCTGTCCAATGGTCAGCTTACCTTGGTTAAATAAAAAGAAAAGCTCTGGGCAGATAATGATTCCAGTTAGTAGGATTGGAGGCAGCCATCTTCTGCAAAATAGAGACAAGGGTTCTATTAGCACATTCCACTACCCCATTAGTCAATGAGTCATAAGGGGCAGTAAAACTCTGGTTAGTACTAAAAAGCAAAGTCAGTGCTTGGATTACCTGCGAGGTGAAAATTTAGCCCATTGTCCAAAAGTAAAGTTTGTGTGCATCCATGTTATGTTTATTTACTTATTGCAAGGAAGGCTGACCAGGGGACGGACACTTCCAAATTTCAACCCAAAAGAAAAAAACTTAGTAACAGGGAAGGCACCCCAGAGAAGCGATGCTATCTCTTGTTGCCAGCGGGAACGCCACTATGGGGAGGGGGAGGGAACGTGTGAAGGGGCCGTAGCCACAATTGAACACGTGTGGAGGAAAGGGTCTGATTTGATGAACCAAACTGAGAACCATGAGGAAACCAGCTGTCAGCGACGCGGTGGGAGGTATCCAAACATCCACGCCTGAAAGTGGTCCACCAAATTGGACCAGAATCTGTGGACAGCTTCTGGGAGGGTGGGGTGGAGCCTGTGATAACATCCAAGACAATCGTGTGGATAGTCCACATAATGATTGCGACCACCAGAGCATGGAGGGAGGGTGAAAGAGGGGATACCATGGATATAGCAAACATATCTCTTGACAGACTGAAGGGATGTGTTTGATCCTGACCAAGCAGACGTTGAACTTCGCGCCATATCGCTTCAGAGGTAGGGCACTTCTCCAGGCGGTGGAACAGCGTTCCATACTGGCCACACACAACGCAGGATGAGTGTAAAGCGTCAGAGCGCTCAGCTGTACAATACACCCGCCTCAGGCAGCGCCACACATGGGAGCGGACTTGAGGTGCAACAGAGGGTGGTGTGCGTATTTCCAAATAGGCTTCTGGGTCTCAATGGAATAAGGGATGTCCATCATGTCCAGGTAGTCCACCCTGGATAGGACTTGGGGTCGAATGGGGATCACACCACCTTGGATGGGTAGCCCCTGTACCTCTTGTGTGAACTGAGGAGAGGGGCAGCCTATCTGGGCTGTGTGTCCGCTAATATGAATTCTCCACTCAGCGCTCCACATGGAGAGGAGAATTCGTTTGTAGTGGGTTTTAGTACCGTGAGGACCTGTGGCCAATGTTGGGAAGCTAGATATTTCATCAAGGAGTGAGGGTTCGATGGATTGTTAAGGCCCAGGGCGCGGGAGAAGTTGGAGTGGGCCGCGTGGGACCAGTGTTGGGAGGGGAGCGTAGGGGCGGTGACGGCCACAATCCAGGTGCCCAGGATCTTGGCAGCATGGGCTTTAAAGTCGAGCAGGCCCATGCCACCATGACGACGAGGGCCAAACATGACCTCAAGCCACACTGGAGGTGGTCAGCCTGACCAAAGCCACCCTTGCAGAAGGGCATACATAGATTTGAAAAACCCGGGGAGAAGGCGATGGCGTGGGCTCCAAACCAGACTTTGGAGAGGAGCATAGAGTTGGCTAAAACAACCCTGCCAGTAAGGGAAGTAGGGTGGGCTCTGAGGGAGGCGATGCGCTTTGTCATGTTGTCTAGAATACGACTTTCCATTACTGCTGATGCATACCCGCCTGCCTCCACCCACATGCCCAGATGGCGGACAGGCCCTATGGTAGGGCGTGGTACGAAGGGGAGCACAAGTGGGGTGGTGTGGGGTGAGCAGGGAAGGCGAGCACGTGTGCAAGCAGATGGGCAGGGATGGGCTGTTCACTGGTCGCTGGGGCCCAGCGGGTTTGATACCAACCAAGGAGGATGATTTTGGTTTTGGAAGCGTTCAGTGCAGCATTACTTACCCGGGAATATTCCTGGATGAGAGTTTCAAGCGCGCATGAATCTTTATTATTGGACACCCCGACCACACAGTCATCTGAAAACGCCATCATCTTGACTGGCGCTTGGCCTGGTACATGGACCCTAGTGAGGTGGGCATTCATGTTTTAAAGTAGTAGGTCAAGGCTGAAGTTATATAAGAGTGGGCTAAGGGGGTCCCCTTGTTGTAAGCCCCTTTGAGGGTGGACTACTTCCGTTAGGAAGCCAGGGCCACGAACTGCCATTGTTGCAGATTCAGGAGCAGCATTACCCAGTTGATGAAGCGAGGGGGCAGGCGAAATTGATGGAGGCAGGCCCTGAGGTATTCCGAGCTTACTCTATCATAGGCCTTCTGTTGGTTCAAAAATACAAGTGCCCCAGAGGCTGTGGACTGGCATGCATTAGCCACAGAGTGCATGTTGTCCCAAATCGACCTTCTGGGTATGAAACCAAATTGTTCTGGGGAGATGGTGGAAGATGCTAGAATCCCTAAACGGTTAGCCATGACTTTAGTAAAATTTTTGTATCCATGTTAGTTAAAGAAATAGGGCGCCAGTTGACTAGGTCTAGCTTATCCCCTTTCTTGAAGAGTGTGACAGTGAAGCCTCTTGCCCTCCTGGTAGAAGGCGTGTATCCAAAAGGCTCTGGTTAAGTGAGGCCAGAAGTAGTGGGGATGTATATATGAAGTACTTTTTATAGAATTCATATGGAATGCCATCTGGGCCTGGGCATTTCCGATTTGGTGCACTGCAGATGGCTGACCAGAGTTCATTCAGAGTAATCAAATTCATTAATTCTGGGTATCGGGAAATGGTGCAGATGTGAGTGCTGTTAAGAAATTTCACCACTTTGGCTGGCTAAATTGGATCAGATTAGTATAACTCGGAGTAATACTTTTGTATTTTGATTGCCACTTTGGCCAGCGTATCTGCGACAGAATCATCTGATCTCTGCACCTATGTGCAGGCCATGCTCTGGCGTGGTATGAAGAATTTTCTAAAAAAATATGCGGTGCACATGTCGCCCTCTGTAATGTGTTTGGCCATGTACTGAACACAAACCCGTTGTTTGTGTTGCCTTTCGAGCACGTTGAGGTGGGCAGCTGCTTCTGCCCACTTCCAGCCCCAAGCAGGGCTGTAACCTGTGGCTAAGATGTTGGATTCCAGGTGTGCCAACTCTGCCAGAGCGTGCGAGATGACGGCCAAAGTAGCTTGTAAGTGTTGGGAGGAGAGGTTGCAAGTGTGGTGAATGTTATCCTCTTTGAAGGCTGACCATGTGGAAATTGGGTCCGCGAAAAATGGTGTAATAAACTCTTTTGCTGAAGTTGCTGATTCCACCCAAGTGGAAAATATTGGCAACGCAAGTTTGGGTGGGCAGAGTTTGCACTAATGCAGGGCCTTAGCCACTGTGACAGGTAAGTGGTAGGTTATTGAGACCAGCCAGTGGTCAGAAAATATGATTTTTGTTGTTTTTAAGTGGGAAATGTGAGATCAAAATTTCGCTGGCATGAGGATAAGGTTGATGCGGGTCATGGACCTTAATTGGCTGTTGTGGATGTGGGGGAACATCATGTTTTTGAGCAGTGGAGCTTGCCGTGGTAGCGCGTCTAATAACCCAAGGGTGGCCTTTAGAATGTGAAGTTCTACGTGATTCTGGGGGCGTGGGATGAGGAAGGCCAACGGTCTGTGGGTGAGTCTAGCCAACAGTTCATGTCGCCAACTACAAAAGGGTCAGGGGATAACAGAAGGGATTTGACCAATGAGAAAAATTCCTGACACTCTCATGCACAGGTCAGGGCATACATGTTGATGATAGCATGCGCCACTTTGGCCCACAAGAGTGTGACAACAAGAACTTGGCCATTGAGGAAAGATTTTAATGATAAAAATTTAAAAAAAATTGTTTTTATGAACTAGTACCCCACAGTGCTCCAACCAGAAGGATAGAGAAGGGAGAAGCATGGTTTTCCAAGAATCCTCAGAAATTCGCGGACAGTGGGACTCCTGGATGGCCAGGATGTCCATGGGTAAATTTTTTTGTAAAAAACTCAGTTTCCTAGCCCAGGATGGCGAGGCCTTGAGTCCAGCGATATTCAACGTCCCTAAAGTGAAGGCTTCCCCCATTGCACCTTAGGTGCGAGGGGGTGGGCACCCGGGCCCACTAGCCTCCTCTAGATCCCCACGGGCCTTCACAGCAGCGCGGGTGTTTGCAGAAATGCTATTGGTAGTTTTATTAATTTTAGCAGAAAGGTTCACGTTGTCTTTTGCCTTCACTTTTTGTTTCCCCAACATCAAACGAACTATTTGTGTTGCAGATGAGTTTGGCGCACCAATGTTTGGGTCAAAATTTTTTTTTCAGGTAGGTTAGAAACCAAGTCAGTTTCAATCAGGGCTTGGTTGCAAAGGTTGGGTGAGATTGAGTCACCCATCAGATCCTTAGATTAAGTGACCCAATCAGCTGGGCTTCCCAGTCTGATTGGTTGAGGGATTCCTGAGTTGCTTCCACCGCGAAGGTTTCGATGTCTTCATGGCGTTGGGAATGTGTGATAGTGGAGGCGACTTTGGCCGCTTTCTTGGCCGCGGCCCTGCGGGCCTGTTTGGCCTTCTCTTTGCTCTTGAGGGGAGATAGGCTTTACTATTAGGTAGCAGCCTTGTGCTCCCCACAGGAAAGCCTCTTTGGTGCTGGTGGTTGGTTCATAGTGCGCCTCTCTGCTGGCCATGGCCACCGAGGGGTGCTCTTGGAATGTGATGTCCTCCTTGGTGGGGCATGCGTGTGCCTTGTGGCCAAACGCACCACAAGGGTGCAGATGGGGGTGCGCTGTCTACGGTTACCTGGAAAGGGTGGGTGGTATGTCCTTCAATATTAATATAAGTGGAGTGCAGGATCTGGGTTAAGTCCTTCGTAATCTCCTCAGTTGGAGTCAGAACTGCAATGGTTTTGCCGGTGCACAGGTGTGGCATCAGCGTAAAGCGTTGCATCTCAAAGGATTGTATTTCGCTGTATATGGTGAGACCATCCTTTAGCTGTTGCTCCAGAATGGCACTCTTGACTGTAGTGGGCAAAAAGTTGAACGTGAGAATTTTAGTTGGATTTTGTCCATCTGGTGCGCTAATTTATGATGACCTGTTGCCCTTCTGGGAGGTTGATTACTACGCGCACCACAGCAGCTTCGTCTGCTGCCTCCTTTTTTTGAAACTGAGGTCCAGCCAACTGCATGACATGGAGTGAGGTGCGACGTACACCACAGTTGGGAAAAAGTGTGCACATCTCCACAAATTTTTCCCATAAAGCTATTTATTGGAATTCCAGAAAAACCTGGACTCTATATTCCACCAACAAGAGTGGTTGAAAGTGCGGCGTGTTGATGTACTGGTTACATCGCGCCTGCCAAGCGAGGATTTCTGGGGAAATAGTGACCGCCAGTTTTTATTTTTTTCTATTCTACTGGTTTCTCCGGGGCATTTCCAAACGTTGGAGGTCGCGGGCCTACCACCTGTGCCTCTTACCTTACTTGCCCAACTGCTCCCTAACATGGGCGCAGACTAATCTCCTTTGTGAGATTATTAAACTAGATTCATACTTGAATTGAATAAGTTGCAAGAGTGATTGCAACGAGAGAGAAAAGTTTCCATCCATGTTATGTTACACTGATCTAATAAGAGGTGAAAGATGGCTTTTGCAGTGACAGCGAGGACAGAAATTGCTTTAGCCATTTGTTCAAATGGTCCATTGGTAGAAGGATATATTTATGGCCATGAAGTCTGGTGGGAAGAGGGCCTAATACATCAATAATTATGACATAGCTGGGACTCATTGGGGCAATGATAAAGTGCTGATATCATGGACTGACTCAATCTTGTGATTGGCAAGTCATATAAGCCTCTATGGCCCCTTAGATCATTTCTACCATTCAGTCCCAGTAACATCGTGTCTTGAGTCACTTGTGAGTCTTCTTTACTGCCACGTGTCCCACAATCGCATTCCCTTTTAAATGGTGTCAGTTTATAAAGAAGAGTGGGTGTAGAAGCCATCTCTTATTGACCCTATTATATAACGCTAAACCCTTTATCTGAGTGTCTCAGGTCATCTTCCAGAGCTTGGATTAAATTCCAGGAGTCCCTAAATACCATCTTTCATGTTGACCAATTACATCAAATAGCTGGTCTTCCGCAGAGGTCAAGGCGGCCTGTAAAGACATTCTGGAGAGACCATTAGCATTCTGGTGAATCACTCCTGCATGTTAGATAATATTGAAATATAGCTCTGCAGCCTTAGAGCCCATCTGGCTAATGAACCATCTGGGTCCTTCATTTGGTGCAGCCATATGAACAAGGAATTATTAGTGACGATGATGAAGTGGGTGACAGAGATAGGGATAAAATGCTTGATCACTAACAAGACAGCCAGGAATTCTTGTTAAGTAATGCTATAGTTCAGTTCTGCCTTGCACAAGGTCAAGATGAAATAAGCTACTGAATGAACAACTTAATATTTTTTGTGCTGTGCTAGGATGGTCTAACAGCTACATCACTCACATCCATTAATAACAAGAAAGGCGATTAAAATGGAGTTGTAAAAAATGGGCTTAGTGAAAACGCAGTTTTAATGAATTAGAAGCTTGTTCTTGCTTCAGCTGCCACTCAAAATGCACATTCTTCTGCAGGAGGTAACATAGGGGCTCGGCTAGGTCAGAAATCTGAGGAATGAAGTGATGACAATGGCCCACCATGTCAAGGAATACCTGAATATCCTTCAGGATCTGGGGGCGTGACATCTTTTAAATGGCGTCAACTTTGTCTGTTATGAGTTGGATGCCATCTTTTGACACCTTATATCTGAAGAACTCCATTTCAGACTGGAAGAAGGAGAATTTTTAGGTTTAAATTTTATCAAAGCCTTCTTGAGATGATTTAAGTCTTCCTAAAGATAATCCACATGACCATTGAAATTCAAAAGAAGAAAGTATATCATCAAGGTATATGAGGACACATGATAGTTTCAAGTCTCCGAGAATCCCATCCATGGCGCGTTAGAAGATGGCCAGCGCTTTACAAAGGCCCTGGGGAAGCTTTGTGGGTTTGGATAGCCCTTTATTGGCTATAATTTGCATACTTGGCTCATTCTTCCTGGGTGAGCTCTGGTTGCAAATACCTGCTAGCAAGATTGATTGCAGAAAAATATTGTGACCCAGAGAGCAAATGGAGAGAGTTGTCAATTAAGGGAAAATAATAATTGTCCTTCTTGGTGATGGAGTTGAGACAGCGATAGTCCATCACCACTTGATGACTACCATCTCCTTTTGAACCAATATGAGGGAAGCCCAAGGACTATGCGAGGGCACCAATAGTCCAGCTTCAAGTAGTTGGATGAATTCTACCGCACAACTGGGCTTCTTCAACCTTACTTTTTTGCTAAGGACGGGATTAAAAGGGGGAAGCGTCCCCAGTATCCACATGATGTAGAACATCACTCATTTAGCTGAAATTATAGGTTGAGGCCAAAAAAGGTCCGAGTATTTCGCTAATAGTTCCTGAACCTGGCGCTAATTCCACAATGAACTCCTTTATGATACAAGTTTCTACTAGAGCCACTGATGGGGGTGTCGCCAAACCAAAATCCCTCAAACATTAAAAATGCAGATGTCATTGAAAGCCTCTACTGGTAGAAGATGAATATACGTGGTGGACTATTTGAGACTATTACCCTATGTTTGTCAGTATGGTTATCCAACAACACCAATATGGATCCAGCATAGATGGGATCCAGATTGCCCGGATTGGTTAGGACCTCTTTGACATATGGGTTATCTAGACCTCAGGTCTCCAACAGGTATCCATAGGGAATGTTGACATGAACCTGAGTGTTAACAATAACCTGTGACTTCATAGGTATAGTTGTCAACATAGGTAGGTTTTTGACATGCCTTTGTGGCCATTAATGGCAGATGAGGGCAACTGGACTCAAGAGCTCCTTAAATGATACTCAGGTCAATCAATTTGGCTCTAACTCTCTACTAGTAGGCCTGAGCCCTAACCTCCACTTTGGAGTCGCTTAAGGTTTCACTTATGAGGGAAATCCGATGTTCCAGTAGGGATAGGAATCCTTCATCATAATGTACTGCCACGGAGTAGTCTCAGAGAATCTGAGTTCTGAGAAGAAGTTCATAGCTTGGATTATCCCGTGCAACAGTGGGGGTAAATACAGAAAACTTATCAAAATGGATAGTTAGAAGAGAATAGGCCCATATGGATCATGTAAAATGGGGCCCATCCATGCCAACCTCCATATAATGCAGCAAGTTAGGAGCGATCTTAATATACTCATCAATTTAAATGAAACGACATTCATGGGTGACCTGCTGTTGACAATGGTGAGTACTAAAACTTTATGAAACCAAATGGTGACGCAGACAACCAGACTTCTGAACTGTGAAGGTAGCGTGAGAAACATGGGAGATTTATCAGAATTATAGTAAGAAATATCAAGTTCATTAATATCAATGGGTATAAAACTTCTTCATGTATTTTAAGTACAGGTTTGTTAGAGGTCATGGTTGAGTCTTGAGGCGTGATAGGTATGTCAGCATGGAGCGCTTTACCTTCAAGGCTGATGGCCTTTTACCGCCTCCTTGGAAAGTCATATCCACCATCTTTTGGCGCTGTGACAATAGCCATTGCAGCAAGTGCATTGGAGTCAAGGATTCTTCTGATTTTGGCAACATGGATCCGAGGACAGTTAGAGGAGGAAGAGAGGTAGCCTTAGGATGTAGGGTTGATGCAAGAATCTCGTGAAGTGCTTCTTTGATTTCTTAAATTCAAAAACCATTATTTTTGACTGATCATGTGCATTAGAACTGTAGGAACTCAGGTTTTTTGTTGGCTCACAAGCGCTTTTTCAAACCTGAATTACAACAATTATTTACAGAAGTACAATTCTCTACTGTGGGATAGATATCTTAATGGGTATTATTTGACTACTTATAGTAAACTAATAACGAAGTAACTTTTAAGTATTAATTTTTATAAGAGTTTCTATTTATTACCGTGGGGGTTAAGAAGTGAACCCTAATACTATCTTGGTGCTTAGTATTTAAGATGCATCAAAGCTCAAAGTGAGTCGGACAGGAAATTAGTATATGCTGGGTGCATCTGAATTTGGTAATATTTGATTTTGATCTATTGAAGCTCTTGAGAATCGCCTTACTTGGATGGAACAGCCAATGGAGGGTCGGTAGCAGGCAGGATATATCTGTGAGGCAGTAATTTAGTATATTTGACCAAATCTTGGGCGGGAAAATATTTGCCTCTGGTGAAACCCCCTCCAAGCTATAAAAGGGGTTGTCACAGAGTAGGTGGTTGAACTAAATTAGAGAGGGGACAGAGAGGACTATTGGAACAACTCCCATAATTTTGCCCAAATTTTGGCATAGCCCTGCTACTAGCCATATGACGATTTGGCTGAGGATTTGGAGCATTAGTATTACCCCAATTTTCGGGATTCCGCTAAGAATTTGCCAGGATTTTTTTGGCTGATGTTATCCATATTAAAATCTGAAGCAAATTTATTGCCATATTGGAGTTGTAATTGTCTGACATTACCCCCTTCAAGACTATTAGGGGGATAATAAGGCTACAAGAACCAGCATGAACTTGATTTATTGTAACTCTAGAAGCAAGAGATTTATTGGAGTATCATTACCTCTCCTATATGTAACTATAAAAGGTCCCTCCCAGATAGACCCAAGCTTCTCACTCCTAGGAGTGATATGATTGTGGTAACACAGCTCAAAGTCTGATACTTGAAAGGAAGAAAGTGGGGCCCAGATCTCATTAGCAGCTTGACCTTCTTTAGTGACAGTCTTTGCCAAGTTAGTCATAGCCTCCAGACTGTAATTTGAAGATGTGCTAGTTCAACTTTTTCATGGCTTGTTCAGGGTCATTCCTGTCAGAGAAGATATATTTGGCTGATAAAGTAGGCGCCCAGATTCTCACCCATATAACACACGGAAAAAGGACAACTTGAGGATGCGATGGTAACTAATATGGTAGGCCATGATGGCACTGGGTAAGTAAATATCCCAGTGGAGAGGGTCTGAATAGGCCATATTGTTGGGTATCAAGACCAGAGTTCTGTTCACTCTTTCTACATAGACATTTTTTGGATGAGTTATATGGGGTGAGAAAAGTTGTTGAGCTCCCATGGAAGTGGCAAGGAGCTTTACCACTCTAGAGGTGAAGTTTTCTCATTATTACAAAGAGGAACCTGGTGCAACTATGTCAAGCAAAAATATTCTGATGGAAGAAAGTGGCTATGGCCTTGGCCGTTTGAGCGGGGTGAGCAACAGCTTTAACCCATTTGATGAAATGATCAAATTTAACCAGGATATAACGGTTGCCACCAGTAGTCTGAGGTAGAGGACCTACCACATTCAAGCTTATAGTGTGGAAGGATCGTTGTGGCATAGTTGGTTGATACTGATACCGGGCCTTGAATCTAGATTGCTTTTTACATGTCAGACAGGCATCCCAGACTTTAGCTATGGTCTCCATGATGCCTTCCCAGTATTATCGCTCTTTTACCCACTCATAGGTGTGGACTCCACCATGACCTATGATAGTGTGGGACTCTAGGATCATTGGTACTTGTTCTGATGGCCGTAGATAAGGCAACCAGTTTCTCAAATACTTTCTTGTATAACTTCCCAAATTTTACCTTTGTGTATCAGGAGTGCCTAGCTAGCATCTTCTGTACTGGTTCATCTTCATTAGCACACACGTCAGGAGTCATGTGGAGATCATGTAACCTCTTGGCTTCATTACTGTTTAATTTGAAGAACGGGAAGCCGCATTAACCCATCTAAATTCATGTAGCGAGTTACCAATTGGTGCACAAAAGTTATATCATAATGCTGGAGATTCAGAGCCCAGCGAGCTAACCGTCCTGTGGGTTCCCTCATATTCTGAAACCACTTTAGGGAGGCGTGTTCTGTGATCACTTTATAGGGAGTACCATATAGGAAATGGGTGATAGTGTTTTACAGCGAGCAGGACATTCAGTAACTCCCTCTCAGTGATGCTGTAATTGCGCTCAGCTTTTGACAACATTTTGCTAAAGTAGGACATGGGATCATCGACCCCATGCTCATCCATTTGAGCTAAGATAGCTCCAATAGCGTAGTCAGAGGCATCCGTGAACAACATAAAAGGATTTTCATAGTCAGGGTGATGGAGGATTGGCCATAATTTCAATAACTCCTTCAGGGTCTCAAACGCGGCCTTTTGTTCAGTTCCCCAATGAAAAGAGACGTTCTTAGCCAATACCCAGATAAGAGGCTCACTCAAATGGTGAACTTGGAGATAAAGTAATGATAAT
The DNA here is from genome assembly GCA_022478985.1 of Massospora cicadina. Lineage (NCBI taxonomy): Eukaryota > Fungi > Entomophthoromycota > Entomophthoromycetes > Entomophthorales > Entomophthoraceae > Massospora > Massospora cicadina. The sequence goes on from JAKSZP010007921.1 coordinate 56,682, forward strand.
ATCCCATCATACCCAAGAATACCTGTAAATCACATAGGGTTTAAAGTGCAGGAATTTTGGCTAGCCTCAATCTTGTGTTTTGGAGGAGTTAAATCCCGTCCTGTGAGATGTCATGTCCAAGATAAATCTAATTTCTGCTGGAAAAAGTGTACTTGGAGGGCTTTAACTTATTGTTGGACTCACGCAAGCGTTGAAAGTCTTCTTTCAGGTGAGTAAGATAATCAATAAAGGTCTTAGAAAACAATGTGATGTCATTAATATAGACTATAACCCAACTTATACAAGGTCCTGCAGATGCGATACATGGCTCGCTGGAAAGTTGTGGGCGTGTTGCACAACCCTTGAGGTTGTCAGGCGGATCAGAATGGAAAATTTGCTGCAAATAAAAGCACATGTCTCCTGGTTCTATGAGAAGGCTAATTTGCCAATAGCCGCTAGTCAAGTCCATAGCTGAGAAGAACTTAGTACCAGAGATCTGTGATAGAGCGTCGTTATTGTGAGGGACAGGATAACTATCCTTCCTGTTGAGGTTGTTTAGCTGCCAATAATCCATCATCAACCAATGACCTCCATTTTTCTTTTTTATAAGGAGGAGAGGTGATGACCATGGGCTTTGTAAGGGTACCAGTAGCCCAGCGTTTAGTAGCTGTTTGAGCCCAACTTTCATCTGTTGCTCCTCAATCTTTGATTTATAGTAGGGTTTGAATTGGATGGGACGAGCATCCCCAACATCAATGGTATGACTAAAACCCTCCATATGTCATAGTTGGTCTCAGTTTTTTTTGAATATGTCACTGTATTCTTCTAGCAAGGGATGGACTTTATCCATCTCTGCAAAGGTTAGCTTATTAATTATATGAAATTCAGGCAGAGTAAATAACGATTAGTCAGAAAGTAGGCCTATATCTGCCATAGACCCAATTCAGTGGACCTAGTTAATCTCCTCGACTGGGATTATCAGGCCTTTCCCAATCTCCTGACGTTTCTTTTTGATTATGTCCTTCTAGTAAAAATTCCCCAGTAGTTATTGATAGGTCTCTGGTAGGCTGGGTCTAGGATGCCTGGCAATACTCAAGGCTCTATGGGACTTACTTCGTTGATGCTGTTTATGTGCAGTAGGGAGTTGTGGGGGATCTTCATGGTATCTCGGTGTCAATCACCCTTTTTTCACCCGCTTTAATCAACACCTCCTCTGCTGCATAAAAAGAAATGTCCGTTAGAGCACACACTGATTCAGGAAAATTCTTCATATTTCACCCCATCATTGTATAGTGTATGGATAAGGAAGAAGAGGGGTACTCCATTGTGCAGGCGTATTCTTTCTTATCAATTTTGTCATCGATTAGTGCCGGGAGAACCTCATAGATAAACAGGGATAGATATCCCAGTTTCAGGTTGATAATCTCATCATACTCAAGCATAAACCAAGTTACAATGAGAATATCATATATATTATTAGGAAGGGCCACAGCGGAGGTGGAATAGACAAGTTTTCCAAATCTGATGGGCAAGGAGAAGTAGGCCCAATCGTGCAAGTGCTGTTAAGACCTACAGTTCTAAAATATTGGGTGTACTCAAGGATGGGGCCAGCTTAATATTCTTAATTAGCTATGTAGAAATAACACTCACAGGAGATCTGGTATCAAGGATAGCCAGGAACCTTACTTTATTAATGACGATCTTACCCTGGTTAGGGTGCCACCAAGGGTGGAGGAGAGAGCTAGGACATCCTTGATATGAAAAGTGGAGTCAGGTCTTTGGGAAGTCTCATGGTATTCGTCTTTGATATGTTGTAAAAAGAACATGCTGAGTGGATTGGATCAGTGAAGAAATGAGCTTTTCAGCATTACTGACAATTCTTAACTTTGAGACATCACAGCACTTGCCAGAGATAAGTCCCGCGGGGTATCAGAGCCATATCTACTCATTAATAGATAATTATTCTGGTACACTATTTCATCTGGAGCTCCTATGACATAATACCTTACATACTTGATATCCCCTATCAGAATTGTCGTCAGAGTGATTATCTGTGCTTACCAGGGAGTCCATAAAGATGGGGTTAGGGTCCTAACTTCTTTATCGCAGGGATGTCCTCTTGGCACTCAGTTACCCTTTAAACTGTTGAAGAAGGTGGTTTGTTGGTATTGACTCTGGATTGATGCTTCTGTATAGCGATTTGTGGCTGCCCTGAGGGAGCAGGTTTAATTCTTTGAATGGCTAAAGGAGATTGTAAGTCCCAGGGAACATCCTATGGGTGTCAATCGGGCCATTTTCCCATTTCCAAGTAAGAAGGCACCAAAGAGGATGGCTGTACCCCTTGTTACTCAGGGCAATCTCGCTCACGTGGTAGATGAGCGCTGAGTAACAGCCCTCCCACTTCAGATACCACTCCTGATACCCACACTCTCCTTGGCAGAATTGCCATGAGGAATCAGTGAAATCTGCGCTGAGATTGCCGAAATGAAACTGATTGTAATCAATTTGAGTGGCAATCAGCCCAATGCTCAGATTTTAAATGGTCAAAAAAGTATGAAGACTGATCTATCAGCCAGAATGCCTGATGGTTGTGATTCAGTTAACATGATGATTAAAAAATCTCCCCTCCCAAATACATCAGGCATCACCCCCAATGGGCTGGTAATAGCACCAGACACCATAGACAAGGTTTTGAAGCTTCCTACTGACAAATTGGGTGTTGCGCCTGATGCAATGCCACCGACCAAACAAACAGCCCAGTAACTGAGCACGGGTGGGTTGGGCATCCCAAACCCGTTCCTAACCAAATGGGCCCACCACTATGTGGGGTGGCCTTGAGGGATTCCCACCATTTGTCAGGCTAAATGCCATTGCGCCAACTGTCAGAAATGTAACAGAGCCTTGGTTTGGATGTTTGAGGTTGAACTGACAGCAACTCAGCCCACCACTAAATTTTGTGATGTCAGTTCCCAAGGAACTAACCTGCCCATTCCCAAATAATTCGCCAGTTAGGTCAAATTTGTGGGACCTGATCTTGGCTTGTTTTCCCCAAATTGACTACTATTTAATCAGTCGCATCACACTGAGAAATTTGTTGGTCAATTTTTTTTCTTAAATTTTCCAATAAAAAAAACCTTTCCCAAAAATTTAGTTTTTATATATAAAAAATTAAGCCACCTTATCCGCCTATGTTCTCGTACCCCTCAGGGTTAACGGCCATGTGCATCTGGTACTTTATTTTGTGCCATTATGATATTCTGGCTCACCGGCAGATATTGGTGGAACTCCTTTCTGGTTCCATATTCATTATATCAGCAGCAGTGCCTTGGGCATCCTGGTTTGTTGTTCAGGTGCTTTGTCACTCTGACTGGCAGGCCAGTCTAATTCTTACTTGCTGTTCGCCTGACAGAGATGCTGAAGGGATATGACCTCCCTGAGGAGCGTGAGAATTTAACCATCTCAGGGAGTCTGCTTCAGATAAAAAGGGTAGCGCGGCAGAGGTGAATCTGACTGTACAAGATGACCTTTTAGTGCAGATGAGGGAAAAAAGAATTGCCCAGTCACCGCTATAATATACTCTGGATATCCTCACATTAAAGAGAGCATCAGATTTGAGATGCTACGGGGGAGCAGGTTTCCAGAGATAAACAGCCATAGAGAAGGCTAAAGGGGTCAGGGGGACTCTTGCCTCAGGGTTCCTTGCGCAATTTCAGGTTCATAAAAATTTACCACTTCTAGAAGAGCCTCTTTGCCACCACATACATTCCAGAAGGAGCGTTTTAATGAAGACATGTGCATCACCAAAGAGAAATGGCCCAAAAACTCAGTCAGGATGGTAGCAATGGTGTTGTCAAGAGGTAACATCTCTGCAAGTAATAGCAGATGGGCTGTACTATATAAATTCTTAACAAAAGAGGCGATTAATTTTCTTCTTTTGCATGCTGAGGCACACAAAGGCCTGTTTCCTCCTACATAAACTCTGTGTTGAGCCAAATTCTTCAATAAAAGCCTCCTTAACCTCTGTCCAGGTGCTGGGGTGGCCATATTTGGAACCACTATCTATTGGGCCAAGCGACTTAAGTAAGGTATTTGGTTTTATTTTTTGACGGTCAGTAGTGCCTTCCTTAACCAACTCATAGACAAAGAGGAAGGATGCAATGCTACCTCTCCTGGAGTAAACTTGTCTCAGAAGGAAGGTTTTGGTACAGCAGGAGCAGCCTCGTGGGAGGCCTGGTAAAAACGCTGTTATAGCATTTTAAGATGAGACAAAGCACTAGCTAGATAATTTTCAAAGAAACTAATTGGGTTTAGTCTAAGCGGAGATGGCGAGATGGTCACTCATCCTAACGCTCAACTTTATAATTTTAAAAATTTGTGTGTACAGGCCCTTGTAGTGAACACTACTTGTTGGAATCCTGGCTGGTTTTACGCTCACTAGTGCTTTTAGCACATGATTCTAACATGTTCAGAAGTGGAGTAGTATTAAAACTTTCAGCTGCTGGTACAGAGGTTTTTAGGGTTATAGGACACCACTTAAATAAAATAGGAAAACTTTAATAATATTAAGAGGTTGTTTTTATAAGAAGTTAAATAATTTAACATAGGGATAAAAGCAAATCCCAATTAAACTATCGCCTCCTAGTATTTAAAGTGATTTGAGGCAAAAAATGATAGTGCAATAATCTAAAATTAAGCAACCAGTTGCTCGATTTGTAATATGGCAACTTGTCCAATTGGAGCTCTCATGATTATCCTCTCCTTGACTTGACTTTGGATGATGGGCTGACAGAAGGTAAGATAAATTAAGGGAGTAAGAATTTAATGTATTCACTCCAATCATACCCCTGAAAGAAATTTTCACTTAATGAAACCCCTTTCAAGCCTGCAAAAGGGGGTGATTTCACTTAGGATATTGACCTAACTACATGCAGGATGTGGGGGACCTCAGAAGGAGGTTGCTAATTCTGCCGCATGTTTAGCGTAATTAAACAGTTAACAGCAGGGCTATTTAGCCGGAAAATTGTGGTAGGAGAATTTACCTTAATTAGAAGCATTCCACCAAGAATTGACTAAGGTTTTTTCAGTACTTTTATGTATTTTCCCAAAAATGTTCTTTACCCCATCTTAAACATTCAAATGTACAACACAGCTAATGATATTTGAATGGGGTAGACCGCCATCCCAAGGCTAAAAATCTGAAGCCAATGATAATGAGGACAGAACCTTGAGAGGCACTAGTGATCTCTCTATTTTACCTAACCGGAGCAAGCCAACCAGGGGATGGACATTACTGATGCTTGAATGAGCTAAAACTCAAAAATAAGTAAAAAAACTGAAATGAGATAGACAGACTTTTCTTTCCTGTAACAATCACTTTAGTTACTATGATTTGATTCAAACAGCAATTTTTGATAATCACACAGGAGAGATGGGCGATTTTAATAATAAATCTAATACAACCTGGGCGAGCGTCACATCAAGAGGTGCGCAAAACGGTGCACCTAAGGGCAAGAAACGCCCTGGAGGGGGACCAGGAACCCAAGCCGCCAGAAAACCACAAACTCAGACACCATCCAGGTTTATGGTATTTACTATAAAACAAGATCAATACATGTATATCCAATGTAACCAACCCCTTTCAAAGGTGGAACACAGGCTCTGACTCTTCCTTGGGGATGAGTCCCTGACCCTGTGGGAGAAAACATGCGAGGCACAGCCCTCCATTTTCCCCCACGCGGTATATGTTGCCACCAACAACATGGGCCGCGGCTGGATCAATATTGGTTTTGAAACAGCTGAAGAAGCAGAAGCTGCAGCAAAAAGTCTGCGTCAAAATTGCCCTTCCCAAGGGCAAAAAAATAGTGCACACCACGCGCACCAGATGGAACAAAGTGAAAACTTTGTTCATCTCCTTTGACTCGCTCCCTACCAACCTTCCTCATAAGGTAATTGAGGAGGAGCTCCACAAAGGGCTTGTAGCCTATGGAGAAATTATGCAACTCAAATTACAACGATTTCGCCTGATGCCAAACCTGTGCACAGGCAAAGCTATCGCCGTGATCAACCCATTCCCCAAAGTGGAAGATGACTTATCAAGAATCCCCCACACAGCAGAGTTTCACTTTGCAGATGGGGGACAGTCATCCGCATTCCAAGTAACACCAGAAAACACACCGCCTATATGCAACCACTGCGGTTCATTGGGACACAAGGAACACACATGCCCCGTGAAGGAGGGCTTAATGGAAGCATACTACTGTGAGGAAGCCATGGACAAAAGTGATGAAAACTTCGCCAGAATGACTGACGGCCACCACCAATTCCACTGGGGTGAAGATGGACTTTACTCCATTGTGGACCCAGTTACACATAAACAATGCAAAGCGGCACAAAAAGCCCACATGCGGGCAGCAGCCGTCGTGGCAGCGCACGTGGAATCATCCATTGACCCCAGACAAATTTAAGAGGTTATTTTGGATATAAACTGAGCCAACCAATCAGTACAATCTGCTCAAATTGAAAATTTTCACAGCAACTTGACTGAGTCACCAAGCGGCATCAATCATGCATACTTTGAGGAAAAATTCAGCCATAATATGGGCGAAAATGCAGTGCACAATTTGTAAAATTCAAGCCCCAAAATTACAGAATCCAATCAGCACCCCACATTGAACCATCATGAGATACGTGCGGGAAAAGATAATGCAAATTCCAAAAACCACAATTCCTGCGAAAAATTGAGTCAGATCAAGGGAACTGACATTGTCACTGAGAGAGTTGGAGTACAGACATGGAGCATGGCCAAAATGAGCCGCAGTGGGTTAGGGCCAGAGGGCCCTCCCAACTGCTCCTGAGGCGCCACGGACACCTCAGTGTTAATAGGGATGCTAAACATCGTGGGAGCCAGGGCTCAAATGTCCCAAGCCAAAAAGCTGGACTTCCTGCAAAAACCCCTAGTAGACATCTTGGCTATCCAAGAAACCCACTGTCTACAAGGAGAAGAAGGATCTTGGTCAGCCAGGGTCTCATCATCACAATTGGTATGGATGTCTCACTGTGGGGTGATCATCCAAAATAACAAAAAATGAAAAATTACAAGATTCTTATCATACCCTCACAGCTGCATCCTGGAAGCAACGATTGCATACCAAGAGGAAACAATCTCGATAGCATGCATCTATGCACCATGCACTGCAGCAAAAGAGAAATAAAATTCCCAAAACCATTCCAACACTTACGCTCCCACTAGATACCATCCTGTTGGGTGACTTTAACTGCTGGGATAACCCCAACATGGACCAATGGTCAAACCCCAGGGGATACCCACCGGGACACATCAAATTCCACACAATGAAGGCATCTCATGGCCTACAGGATGCCCTCCCCCCAGATCACCACTCCTTCCCCACATGACAGCCCAACATATGCAAGGGAGCGCTCATATCAATAAGCCGCATTGATCACATCCTTGTTCCGCAAACCCAACAATCAAGAATTTCCAAATTTACAACAAAAAAAGTCAATTTCTCCAGCCACTGACTTGTTTTGGTGCAGTTATCACCAACCCAAAACCACGCACAGGTGTTACCCTGGAGAAAGCTATACCCAGAAAACTTAAAATTACCAAAAATATCCAACTGGGTTGAACACGAGGCCACGAACCAAGAATTCACAGCCCCATTCACTTCAGATCCCATTGTACATGGGAAAATTTCAAAAAGGAACTAATCAACAAAACCTGACATCTTGCGTCACGTAAGTACACCGCTGATACAGCCACAATAAGGCGTACCTTGGCGGAACTGGATCATCTCAAGCTTAACACCCTGAGATCCAGTTATAGTCCCAACTGGGGATGCAAATGTGCGGAAATATCCACCCAACTAAAAACTCTCATCTTTGAGCACCAACACAGAATCAAAGTATTGAACAGAGGTAAGTTCATAAAGGAAGGCGAAACATGTTTGAAATATTTCTTCCACCAATTCCACTCCTGCAGCAATCAGCCCATGTGCACACAGGTCCGCAAGACTGATGGCACTGTGGCAACTGACCCTGAGGAAGTCAAGGTGGAAGTACACCGTTATTACACCAAATTATACTGTGATATGCCGACAGACCCACAAAAAATCACAAAGTTTATACAAACCGCCAGAATACAAAGCACACCGCCAAACTACAATATTCTAAATTTAGTTACACAGGAGGAGCTTTGGGATACAATCCGCGGTGCACTATGTAGGAAATGCCCAGAGCCTGATGGGATACCCTATGAATTTTACATAAATATTTTCAGCAAATTGCCCACCTTCTATTGGCGTCTATAAACCAGTGCTTGCTGGAAACACTCCTCCTACCTGGTGGCCATGAATCATATGTCATAACCTTGTATAAAAAGGGTGACAAATTGGACCTGGCCAACTGGCGTCCAATCGCACTCTCTAATACTGACACAAAAATTCTAACAAAAATTTTAGCAGCCAGATTAGGCGCAATTGCCTCTGATGTCCTGTCACCCAACCAGTTTGGGTTTAAACTAGGGCGCTCAATCTGGAACAACATACACCCTGTTGCGAACATATGTCAGTCCAAAGCAACTGGAGCCCTGGTCTTCTTGGAGCAGGAAAAGGCATATGACTGCGTCAGTTGGCCATACCTAAAGGAACGCCTACAAGCTTTGAAACTCCCACCCAGATTCATAAACTGGGAGATGCTCCTTACAGAATCTGCAACCATGGATGTATGCGGCCCTGGCTTCCTAACTAACAAGATCATACCAAAAGAGGGCTCAAACAAGGGGATTCCCTCGGCCCACTGCTGTATAATATCAGTTTTGATCCACTCCTTCGCGTAACTGACTCACGCCTCACGGGCATAACTGCACAAGGCCAGCCAACAGTCAAGATACTGGCCTTCGCGGATAACTGCGTGGCAGGTATAGCTAACAACAATGATGCCTGACAGCTGGAACGCACCCTAGAGGAATACTCCATGGTGAGCAACGCATCGCTCAACAAAAGGAAGACAGAAATCATTCCCTTAGGCAAGTACACTAACAACTGGGCTACAACACCAGAACCTCATACCCCCATATGAAGGAAAAACCCACTCATATTACCTTTTGCATCACCTCCCACCACCACTCCTGTCCGCCACCTTGGAATATGGCTGGAAACAGGGGGATATCCCAATGAGACAATGGAAAGCAACCTACTACAGCGGGTATACAACCGCGTAGCCTCTCTCAAGGGAAGATCCCCAGGACTAATGGGGCGAATAATAGTTGCTAACTCACCCACCCTCCCAATACTATGGTACCCTGCCCACGTGATCGCCTTCTCACCCACCTTTATAACTTCAATCCGCGCGCTCATCCAGGGCTGGCTGTGGCCCGGATCCCATCCTCCCATATGGATGGAAACACTCTTTTGCCCACGATCAAGCGGAGGCATGGGACTAATAGACTTTGAGAGCCACGCCAACCGCATCCTGGGTACCTGGAAAAAGGAAGTCCTTGACCCAGACCTCCCGCAACAACACTGGTCCAGGGCAGCGAGGACTAACTTTTCATAGGCGCTCAAATTAACCAACCCACATAGTCCACCCAGACTACTTTCATACCTTTCCAAGCACCCTATTGCAATGGGTCCACATGGAACCTCCCCTCATTTCAAACATATCCTCCGAACTATCCGCCATATGGGATGGACCATAGAGAACATGGGTATTATACAGTGAAGGGGACGACCCAGCCCCCTTTTCAAATTAAGAAACCCAAAAACCACCCCCAGAGGGATATGCTCAACAACCCCAAGCATAGCTAGGATAGAATACCTAGATATGTTGGACATTCCCTATTATTTAACCACACAGAAGGCAATGTGAAAAATGACACACCACTCACTCCTACAACCAAGAATAAGAGCAAACGCCTGGCGCTGTTTGAGAAGGACCTATAGGATGGCGGACCGCTCCAACTCCCTCCACAAAACATGTGCAGTATGTGGAGGGAGGGATCCCTACATCACCTCCTAGAAACATGCCCCCTAACCAAAGCTATATGGCAGGAAGTCGCACTTATGCCTAAGATCCAAAATGAACAGGAATTCTCGATATCAAAGAGCCTGCTCGCGCTCCAGATTGAGTCATCAATCCCATCTACCCTCCGCTCCCTAATGATACCCATTGCAATGTGGACAATCCACACTATTGCCTTAGATGCGTTCAGGGGCATGGTCCCAACCATCCATGGGGTTATCAATAGGTTCACCGTACACTTACTATTTCACTTCCAAGCCTGGCTCTATGGATATATGAGGCTAAGGCAACGGGTGCTCATAGAAATGTGGTTCCCAAGTGTTTCCTCCGCACAGACCCCTTCCTTCACACCTGCTCCATAGCGGGGAAACCCCCTCATAGTAGCACACCAACCCCCATACCCGGCAGTCCCGCTGGCAACAGGGGTAACCTGAGTACCCTGGGGTACCCAATTTTATCTATCTTCGTTTTCCACACATAACTGATAATGCCCACCCCTGGTCAGCTTGCCTCAGTTAAATAAAAGTGCTTTTTCCGCCTCAAGGCGTACTTTAGGTAGGGTGGCACTAGTTGCAAGGTTGTTGCGGGTAATGTGGGTCTTTGGCCAAACTTTGTGACTGCTGCAACTTTTTGAACTGGTGAATTTGCCGCCTGATTGTGACGGATGGGGTCTCTGAGAACTGCTACAAAGCAGTTAGGCAAGAGTGCCCAGGTGAGTGCCCACAGGCAGGATAGCCCTGCTGTGGAGATGTCCCAAATCTGACTGTGCGGAAACCACTTTACCACAAAAGTTTGGGCTACATTCAAGACAATGCTGGCGCTCAGAAGGAGGGCCTGACCCCCTGAGAGGGCGTACAAGGACTAGATGGTCTTTTCAAAGTCTGAGCTGCTGTCCATGTGGGGTTTCCGGGTTTTCTCTTAATAAACTGATTTGCAAATGCAAAAACTTAATTTCGAATTTATTAAGTTTTTATTTAATATATAGAAGATGAAACTGCTTTACACAGTTTCGCTGCTCAGATTTATACTGAGCTTAGTGGGGAAGAGCGGGTCCTGTTCCCCGCGGAGTCCATGGGCATCTTCCTAGCAGCATTCCCTGTTCAAGAATCTAGACCCTTGATTCTGGTGTCGAGGCCCATTATTAAACTCGGGCTGGGTACCCTTGGGGTTGCAGAAACTTTTCCGCATTTATTATTTGGCTTCAATTTGCTCTTAAAGCCTGGGCTGCTCCAATCGCCCATATTCCCCAATATTGGTTCATTGCCTCTTTTGGAAATATTTCGTTTGGCGACATCTGGTTGGCCAGAGCGCCATTGACAACGATTTTCATCCTTTTCAATACTCCCATGAATGACGGGTTTGGCCACACCTGATTGGCCAGAAATTCATGTCTGAGGGTCCAATCCCTCATTGCCGCATTTAGTAATATTGGATTTGGCAGCATCTGGTTGGCCAGAGCGCCATTTCCGAGGCTTCCCTCCCCATCAGCCTTTCAATTTGTTTTTGATTCCAATTTTGAGGCATCTGATTCATCAGATTGCCATTTACAATAATTGGTGCAATCAAGCCCCTCTCCCTGGCCCCAATTATTGCCCTAGGGAAGATTAGGGCAATGTGATGGTCAGGCAACGCCTTAACCGTTACATCACCCTCCCCAGATGAGAGCTTCATCCAGTTCCAGAACTCCTCCACCTTCTGTGGGCAGTTGCTGCAGTCATCGACTGTCTGCCAGGTGGACTCCTCCACTGGGTAGCCTACCCATTTGACTAGGTACCAGCGCTTCTTCCGCGAGATTTTTGACTCCAAGATTTTTTCCACCTTGTACTCCGCCTCTCCCAGGTTTCCTGAGTGGACAGGCTCCGGTTTATCTGGGAGAGGGCCTTTGAACTTCCTCAGTTGCAAGACATGCAGCACTTAATGCGCCCGCAATCCCTTGGGGAACTCCAGCTTGTACGCCACTTCGTTTACCTGGTGGAGGACCTTGAATGGGCCCAGAGCGACTGGTCCAAATTTCCTACAACTTGCCAGCACCGAGTAGTTTTTCACGTTGATCATCACTAGGTCTCCTTCCTTTAGCACCAGGGCCTCAGATCGGTGAATGTCAGCCTTCCTCTTCTGCATTTCTATTGCTTTGACTAAATTCACATGCAGGGCTTTCAGGTTTTCCTTCATTTCTGTTGCCAAGTCATTGGCCGCTGGGTTTGGACCTCTGAGGGTGGGTTTCCACCATCTTTGGGTGGAACCCGTAGTTCGCCATGAATGGCGACATTCCTGTTGACGAATGGGTCAAGTTATTATAGGTGAATTGGGCTAGTCTTAGCCAGTCCGTCCAGCATTCCTGTTGTGTAGTCATGTAGCATCTCAGGTACTGCTCGAGGACTTGGTTAACTTGTTCCATCTGGCTGTCTGACCGCAGGTGGTAAGCTGAGAATCTGCATGGCTTGATCTGAAGATTTTCGAGTAGGTGTTGCCAAAATTGGGCAATGAATTGGGGGCCTCTATCCAATACTATCTCCTCCAGTAGACTGTGGCGGGTGAACACCTCATTAACAAAGATATCCGCCATGCCCTTTGCTGTGATGTTGGAGTTACAAGGAAAGAATTCCGCGTACTTGGTCATTCTGTCTACCACCACCATCACAGCGTCGTATCCCTTTAATTTTGGAAACCCCATTATGAAGTCCACACTTAGTGAGGACCATGGCATTTCCACAATCTGGAGGGGCTTGAGTTTTCCTAAAGGCTTCTGCCTAACGTTCTTGGAACAGGTGCATGTGACACATTTCTAGATGTACTCCCTCACGGCGTGGGGCATCCCCAGCCAGGAGTAACTCCAGGCTAGGAGCTCTATGGTTTTCTCATTTCCAGGGTGTCCCGCCAAGGGGTGGTCATGGAAAGCGCTTATCGCCTCCTCCTGGAGCTCTCGGTTGGGCAGCCATGGGCGCCCTTTGTGGAGAATGAGGCCTTTTCTTTTACAGAAATTCTTATGTTGCTCATTCTCTACCCCATCTCCAGGTCCCTCCACAGTGTTGCCCCATCTTTTGAGCTTCGCTGGGCGGCCTGGAGCTTTTCCCTCAGTTCCTGGGTGGCATTCTGGATGACAGCGAACACATTTGAGGGCAACATAGTTGCGGTGTTGTATTCATCCAGCTCCTCCCTTGAGAAAGACTTACCTGGGTCCCTGCTTAAGAGATCTGGGATGAAGTTGCTTTCCCCCGGCTTATACACAATCCTAAAGTCATAAGACGCCAGCTCTAGGTGCCATATGGCCTGGCGCTGGTTCATGCGCTTTGGGCTTTTGTAAAATTTGAGGGCTCGGTGGTCCGTTCTGATAGTAAAGGGATGTCTGGCGTAGAGTAAGTGGTGCTGCCATTCCTCCAAGGCTGATACAATCGCTAAGTGCTCCTTGTCATACACGGGGTAGTTGGTCTCAGCGGGAAGCATTTTCCTGCTAAAGTAGCTTACGGGATGGTCTACCCCATCTTCTCCCTCTTGTAGCAGAACTGCCTTAATTGCAAAGTTGGAGGCGTCAGTCTCCACTATTAAAGGGCGGTTGGCGTCAGGATGGGCTAGTACTGGTGCCTTCATGAGGCTCTCCTTGATGGCTTGGAAGGCTGTCTCCTCCTCTTTTCCCCATTGAAACGGGACCTGCCCTGTCAGGCGAGTTAGGGGTGCCGCCGTCTTGGAAGGTCTTTTGCAAACCTTCTTAGGAAGTTCACCACGCCCAGGAAAATTCAAACACGCGTTCTATCCTTAGGGGCCGACCACTCCCTTACTGCCTTCAGCTTGTCCGGGCATATGGCTGTTCCCCTTTGGAAGACTACGTTTCCTAAGAAGGAGACTGAGTCCTTGTAGAACTCGCATTTAGATGGCTTCAAGCGGAGGTCCGCCTTGTTGAGAGCTTCCAGCACGCTCAGCACATCTCCTTTGTGGTCCTCCTTGGTCCTGGAAAATACAAGAATGTCATCCATATACGCCACACAACATTTTCCAATCAGGTTTCCTAGGGCGTTGTCTATGGTACGCTGGAATACTGCTGGGGCGTTCTTGAGGACAAAAGGCATCACCTTGTAATAAAAGACTCCTAAGTGGCACTTGAAAGCTGTATATTGTTGTTGTTCGGCGATTACTGGAACATGGTTGAACGCGTCAACCAGGTCCAACTTGGTGAAAACCTGGATACCTGAGATTATCTGAGAGATGGTCTCCATCAGAGGGATGGGGTAGGGGTCAGACTTGGTGATTGCGTTCAGCCGCTGGTAGTCCACACATGGGCGAAGATCGCCACTTGCTTTAGGATTAGGAGTATTGGTGACACCACTGGCGAATTGGATGGAACAATCATCCCGCACTCAAGCATTTCCTTGACATAGACCTCAAGGGCAGCCTTCGCCTTAAGGTTCAAAGGATAGATGGGACAACCCTTGGGGAACTCCGCATCCTTTTTGAACCTGAAGGTGAAAGGGAAAGGACAGTTTGGGTTGGTAGAGGGAGCTTGGTTCTTCTTAAACAGGTGAGCATATGCACAAAATTCGTTGGGTATGTCCGCCTCCGTCTCCAGCCCCTACTACTGCGTTCACCCCAGGATTCCCTCCACCAGTGGTGAGGAAGTCTAGTGCCACTGGGGGTTGGTTCTTGGGGTGTAGAAAGACCAGGCGCTCCTGAACTTTGAACTGAGGGGAGTACTTGTGCCACCACTGCATGCCCAGGATTACGGGATGAGGCAGATTTTTAATGGCACTGAATGACTCTTGGAAGGTGTGAGGCCCCTGCCGCAGCAGCACCTGGGTCTTGATCTTCCAACTGCTAACCATTTTTGAGGTGTCTGCCAGCGTCACGGCTCCCTTCCATTCCATTTCCAGCCTCATTTCTTTTGCTAACCCGTGGTCTAGATAGTTATCTTCCGCTCCAGTGTCCACCAGCGCCCAAAGTTGATCCTCCCTTTTTCCCTTTCTTCCCCAGAGCTGTAATGAATAGGGGACATAGAGATAAGACGAGGTATTTCCTTTATTGATGGTAGCAACGCGCGCAAGAATAGGGCGGAAGTTGTAGGAGGGACTATGGTTTCCCTCTCTATGGTTTTCTGAAGGGTTTGCTCCATTGGCGGAGCCAGAGGGCGAACCCTGTGAGGACTCCTGCGAGGGGTTGGAGACTGGCTCAGACTCAGCTCAGCGGCCGCAGAACTTCCCATGTTTTACTCCAGTATGGGCCTTTGCTTGCGCTAACACTAGTTGGCCCTCCACCTGGGTCGCGACTGAAATCTCCTCATCGAGGGTAGCTCCCAGGTGAGTGGCAGCCAATGCAGTAAGGATGTCTGGGAGGAGGTTCTGGAGGAACATTCGTGCTATCTGAGTAGGGGTGACCTTAACGCCTTGGCCAAAGGGCGGTACACACGGGTGTACTCCATGACTGACATCTTTCCTTGAGTTAGGTTCAGAAGGGCGGACCACACAGCGTCTTGGGAATCATTCAGCGTAGACGCTCTCTCAATTAGTTGAAGACATTCCTCCAAGGTGGGAGGGAGCATCGTCTGGGCTTCCAGTAGCTCAGTGAACCAATCCGCTAGGTTTCTGGGCAGGGCGGTTACTATCTGGGCAATCTGAAGTGACACTGGGGCCATTCCTCCTGACGCTGTGGTCAGTCAGGCTTGAAGTTTCACATGAGAGAAGGTGGCGTGCAAGGTGCTCAACTCTCCTGGTGTGAGGGCCTGTCGGAACTCAGACGCAGACTGCTCAGATTGTAATAAGACGTTGGTATGTCCCTTGGAGGGAAGGAAACGGGCGACTTTTCTTAGGAGAAATAGACGAGAAATGACCATCAAAAACGTGGTTGGATGTTCATACCACGCAGGCAGGGCGCGTTCTGACGGCTTGTCCACCATGTCCAGGAATAAAAACATCAAGTTAAATGAGTTTCGTCTAATGTGACGGATGGGGTCTCTGAAAACTGCTAGAAAGCAGTTAGGCAAGAGTGCCCAGGTGAGTGCCCACAGGCAGGATAGCCCTGCTGTGGAGATGTCCCAAATCTGACTGTGCGGAAACCACTTTACCACAAAAGTTTGGGCTACATTCAAGACAATGCTGGCGCTCAGAAGGAGGGCCTGACCCCCTGAGAGGGCGTACAAGGACTGGATGTCCTTGTCAAAGTCTGAGCTGCTGTCCATGTAGGGTTTCTGGGTTTTATCTTAATAAACTAATTTGCAAATGCAAAAACTTGTTTTCGAATTTGTTAAGTTTTATTGAATTTATAGAAATGAAACTGCTTTATACAGTTTCACCTGCTCAGATTTATACTGAGCTTAGTGGGGAAGAGCGGGTCCTGTTCCCCGCAGAGTCTGCGGGCATCTTCCTGGTGGCAGGCCCTATTTGATAATCTAGACCCTCAATTCTGGTGTCAGGGCCCATTATTAAACTTGGGCTGGGTACCCTTGGGGTTGTGAAAACTTTTACATCTATTATTTAGCTTTAATTTGCTCTCAAAGCCTGGGATGTTCCCTTTGCTCATATTCCCCATATATTTGTTCATTGCCTGTTTTGGGAATAACTCGTTTGGCGACATCTGGTTGGCCAGAGCGCCGTTTGCAAGGATTTTCATCCTTGTCAATACTCCCATGAATGATGGGTTCAGCCATACCTGATTAGCCAGAAATTTGTGTCTGAGGGTCTTATCCCTCATCGCCACATTTAGTAATATTGGATTTGGCAGCATCTGGTTGGCCAGAGCGCCATTTCCAAGGCTTCTCTTCCCCATCAGCCTTTTGATTTGTTCTTGATTCTAATTTTGAGGCATTTGATTCATCAGATTGCCATTTACAATAATTGGTGCGGTCGAGCCCCTCTCCCATGGCCCCAACTATCGCCCTAGGGAAGATTAGGGCAATGTGACGGTCAGGCAGCGCCTTGACCGTTACACTGATAAATCAGAGATGGTCTTTTATATGTTCTGAAAGCATGGTACTAGGTAGGATAGGAGGTGGCAGGCCCCTATCCAGTACTGCAATTGCTTTTTGCAATGAATCTATGGATTGGGCGACATTTAAGGAAAGCAACTTCCCCTTCAGCTAGTTGGTGGTCACCTTTAAATGAAGTGGTTTAAAATTATTAGCTCTTGTTATTATTGGCAAATAACCCCAATAAACGTATTACTGCAAAGGTTTGGTTCTTGTGCAATCTGTCCGCGTTGTATAGTATTTGATACTATTGGTTGATAATAGTATGATGACTATTATCCATACTTATTGAAATTCTTAAATCTCAGCCCAACGCTCAGCCAGTATTCCCACTCAAAATACTTGAAATGTCTTGGTATAGGGATTTGTTCCCTCGTACTGTCCAACCTGATCTTCTCTGAGATCTCCTGGTGACAGTTTCTTCAGTCCAACACATAGTTGGCATCAATCCCTGATTGTTTCTCCTTCTTCTCATGATCCCCACTCAGATCTTTACTCATTTCCTCAAAGAGTCTAACCCAATTACTGCACACAGCAACAATATCCTTGAGAAGGATAGACCAATTGAAAGCTAAAAAAGTAAACTACTTAAAATATATCCCGGATTAAAACTATAGAACTGTATAACTCTGTTATAAACTCTGGTAATTTATTATAAGTCAATTCTAGGGAATTTATAGTGGGGATTTAGTTGTCTAACCCTTGGTTGACACCTCTTTGATGAAACTGCAGCCATTGCCATTGAATCACCTATCCTCTTCTTAGCAGTGATGGTCTTCCCCATCCTGGCTAGGATTCCATCTTTGAGAATCTTTGAGACCTAAACAGAAAGAGTTGGAAAACGTGACCCTATCATTTTCCTCTCAATCCAAGCGAACCAAGCATATTTGGCCAGCGACATGCTTAGGAAATGGGACTTATTACCCATTAAGGCAGGTCATGAACCAACTAATTGATTCGTTAGTTACAGGCAGCATCACTCGCCTAGCAACTTACTACTTACAAACCCAATCAGTTGGTGATGAAACCTGACCAATTCAAATCATTACATCTGATAGTTAATCACTATCAGATGCCCCTATTTCGCCTGCAACTCTTATTGACAAGATCTTAAGAATTTGTACAGATCAATCCCTGACGGATATGGCCAGGGGAATATCCCAAAATCCCCTGAACATAGTTACTCCGAAATTCGGGTCAACTGACTTCAAATTCACCTCGCCTTAGGAAATTATCCCCTACAATTCTTGATAATCTAGCAGGCTGGGAATATGGGCAAAAACCCAACAGGTGGCATTAGGGCGAGGCACATAATGGCACTATTGTACTTGGGCTACATAATTGTATTGAGGTACATTTAAAATGGAGGGGTCCCAGCCCATTCTTATCCAGGAATAAGCTCGCCTGATTCATCAACCTCAATCAAATAATCTCATGGATTATGGTTGAATTTGATTGTGTTATTTGCATATGGATTATCTGTTGCTTTTGGATGAGAGGATGATTTAGAACTAACCTTAGTTTATTCTGGCTCCTGATTGGTAGTCTAGGAGAAGAGGTTCATTGAGATGATTTTTTGGTTAGTTAATTCAGTGGTTGCTGTGGCTACCACTTTAAAGGAGTGGGGGGAAGGATAATGCCCCATTTAAAAAATGTTATTGAATTGGCTATGGGATCCTCTTGCAAAGAGTCAGGTGTGGATGCCATGGCTTGTGAGATGGAGGCGCAGCGCCGTTTCAAATGGTCCAGTCTAAAACAGGTAGGGCAAATGGTGCGCCCTCCATTCACTTGAGCCCAAAAAGGATGGCCTGGGGCAGATGGGATAATGGTGCGAGGGGGAATTGAGAGGGCTATTTCTGTTGATACTGGATGAATGGTTGCAAAGGTTCGGGGGCCTTCATGGTGATTGGCTCCATTGGAACCACAAATTATATTATAAGATTAGAATCATTATTCAAATAATAAGAGATTATTTCATTCATTAAAATTTTATGTGGTAGGTGGGTAGGGAGGCCTGCAAACTGGACCACAAGTGTGATATCATTGGGCAACCGGGTATAGCAAGTTAGAAGGGAGGTGCCCTGGAACACCAGGGGGATGGTAGCTGCTACTGCAGCATCAGCTTTACTTAAGAAGCTAAGATCAAAATACCCCTTGAAGGGGTGGAAATTGATGAAGCCTGCAGGCTGCATAACAGCCTGATCTAGATCAATAATAGCTTTATATGAATAGGGGAACAATTTACTTATTCAACCTGAAGGCCAAATAGCATGTTGCTCCAGGTGAGCACAAGGGGGCAATGTGGCACCGCCTGGGTTCAGGCGAGATGTAAGGCTAAATCCTTAGGTAGGACATAGCGTCCTGAAGAATTTGGAGGGCTAGCTGATCTAGCCCAAGCACATTTTGGCAATGGCCAAAAAACAATAGGAGTTAGCGCTCACTGCCACACGTGAGGCAGCAGGCATTAAAAGCATTAAAAATAGGTAACTTGAATAACGTCATGTGTAGATGACATTATAGTGAGGACCAACCCCAAGGATAAGGCTGGGCGCCAGGAGGCCCAGAAGGTGAAGCTTCAATCCCTCCCTGACCTCAGGCACACACTGGACCAACGCTGGGTACAAGCTAAATATGCCCAGGTTAGTACTAGTAAGGTGCCAAACGCCCAGCCCCTTACATCGGCCCAGGCGTTGAAACAAACAGTTTATGTGACGAATGCAAATGGTTCAGCTCAGTTAGTTGAGGAACAGGGGTTTTGAAACCTGTTCCATTTATGAAATCACTTGTTCAGGTCAAATCCAATTTCAATCAATTACAAGAGTGAAGTTGGTTTCAGTGTTTTCTACCAATCTGGATGGTAGTGTGTGTCTATTGGTGGGTCAGTGCTTGGGTCCACTTATGCAAACCCCTTATTCCCCCGTCAAAGGTTAGGTATGTCTTCCCCAACCAACATTCCTTGTTGGTCGACTTCCCAAATAAACATTTTCCCCATTTTGCGTTTTTATGACATTTTGAACACTCCATTGCACAAACCTCTTCAAGGAGGTCTTGCGCTCTGTTAACCTTGCCATTTCCAATATGATCAAGCTATCCCCTAGTGCACCATTGGTTCGCTCAGGTTCGCTCCAACCTGGGTCACATACACCCTTCCTCATTGTGCACCGCGTTGCTTTTAGTAGGTATTTATTATAATAATAACACTTATATGCTTAAGTTGTTATGCTCCAGCACCCTCTGCTGGGCTCTAATAACGTTTGTAATAATGGCTAGTTCCCTGGCGTTGGCCTTGTGCACCATGCACTACAATGCTGGAAATGGGAGAGTTATAGACACTCTCCTTACAAATAGGGTGACAACAAGTGGCTCTGTTTATACTAAATTTCAAACTACAATTTGACTAAAAGTGAGTGAATTGAGAGCAAGGAGCACTCGTAGTTATCTCTCTAAGTCATTGAAAAAATGGGTTAAGCTTTACTAGTCATGCCTTGAGCTAATGGCGAAAAAATGGCAAAGATTGGAAAAAATCGGTTCAAAAATCTAGAAAAGCACTAGGTATAAGGTAACTAGTTTGGTTGATTTTAAAAGTAATGATATTTTGAAAGGCAAGAACTTTTCAGCTCAGATAAATAGATGATAATTATTTTGACCTATTGCAAAGTTTTCCCATTTACATGCGTATTTTAGCTGAGTATTTGTTTTTGCTCTTCCAAGACATACAGTTACTTTCAATAGAGTCTAATGTATTTTTGCCTGAGTCTTCCCTTGTTTTAAAGGGCTATTTAAATACAAAACTTGGTTAAAATCTTATTGCGATGATCTGCCTTAGTTTGAGGTTCTGATCTGATCCTACTGTGGGGAGCAAACCAGTACCTATGCATGAGATATTCCGCTAAGTCCACTGCTTCTTATTTGTCAATGTCTGCCATAGTCCTTAGCCAAACTTACTCAGCTCTCAGGGACTTTTTCCCTTGTTGACTTTTGTTAGTTAATTGCATTTTAACTCAGAAATCCTTAAACATATTGGAGCTAACAGGGAAGTTGCTTTTTATTATTTGCCCACTTTGCCCTCTTCTTGCAGCTTCTATTTAGTGCGTTACCCTCAGCGACTGCCCTCACTCAATTTTCCTTGACAATGATCTGCCAAAAAATATAATAATATGTTGGAATAATTTATGATTGCTTATATTTTGGTTCAGAAAATTACAGAAAAATATATGATGGTAGATTGATGATAATTAATCTGCTGAGGGACACAAACTCTGGAACAAGGTGATCAAGGGTAGCAACAAGGTTTATAGGGAATTGGGGTAATATTGTTGGAATTGGGATGGGGTGTAAGCTCGCTGGTGCTAATTTGCCCCAGAATTCAACAATAATGCAGGAGAAGTATTATCTCAACTGCTATAATAAAATTATTAGGTGGGTTTTTCCACCATTAAATAAAATACTACCTTTTATAAGCTATAATAAAAGTTGGGGTTTATCAGGTTTTTTATTAAGTGGCTGAAAGGGTTCAAAAGCGACCCTCTTCCAATTTCACTGCTTAGTACTTAAATTGAATCAAGGCTTAAAGTGCCATAGAAAGGGTAGTTAGCTTGGCAGGGTAATTCCTCCTTTCCACTCTAGTGCAGGTTTTGTTCAACATATGTACAAAACCTGTACTGGCTATAAAAAATCTTAGTGTGATATATTTGTCCCAAGGTCCACCCATCTCAATTACTTTTTTAAAGTGCAATAAGCATCAAATTCATTATTAGCTTTGAGCCTATTTAGGAAATATGGATGTTTGACCTATTAAAGCTCTTTAATCTCAGCTCACTTTAAGGGAATGGCCGATTTAGGGTCACAAGTAGGTATGACATGCCTTTGAGGCAGATATTTGATAAATTTGAGCCAATCACCATGGGGGAAAATAGCTTCACCTGATGTGACCACCTCCAGGCTTATAAAAGGGCCCAGTCTCCACATTGGCAATTGAACTAAATTGGAAGTAGGACGTGGGAGACCTCTAAATGGCTCCCCTAATTCTTCTGGCGGTTCAAAGTAATACTATCTATTATTATAGGCCTGCTTGGCCAAGGAGTGGGAGTAATCGCCTTACTCTGAGAAGCCAGATTACACCAAGAATCAGATAGGCTTATCGTATATTTAAAACCGGAGTTATTATCCTCTAAACTATTCTTACTTACTAGTCAAACAACCATTTGTCTGACAAAAATTGCCATGGTCAATATTATATGGTTGGTAACTTTTCTTTCTCGTTGCAAACACTTTTGCAACCCATTCAATTCAAGACTAAATCTAGTTTGATAATCTCATAGAGGGGATTAGTCTGCGCCCATGTCTGAGAGCAGTTGGGCAAGCAAGGCAAGAGGAGCAGGCGGAAGGCCCGCGGCCTCTAACATTCAAAAACGCCCCGGAGAATCTGGCGGAATAAAAAAATCTAAAAAAACTGGCAGTCACAATTTACCCAGAGATACTCGCGTGGCAAGCATGATGCAACCAGTACATCAACACGCCACATTCCCAGCCACTTTTGTCGGTGGAATTTGGAGTCTGTGTGTATCTGGACATCCAAAAAACGGCCCTATGGGAAAAATTTTGTGAAGATGTATACAAAATTTTCCCAACCGCGGTGTACGTTGCACCTCACTCCATGTTGCACGGTTGGCTGGACCTAGGTTTCGAAAGCACAATAGCAGCAGACAAGGCTGCAGCGGTGCGCATAGTGGTTGACCTCCCCAAAGGGCAATGGGTCATCAAAACTAAATCCCAGATGGACAAAATCAAACCAAATTTTCCTCATGTTTGACTTTTTGCCTACTACAGTAAAACGTGACATTTTGGAGCAACACCTGAAAGATGGTCTCGCCATATACAGCGAAATACAATCTTTCGAGATGCAACGTTTCACGCTGATGCCACACCTGTGCACCGGCAAAGCTATCACAGTTCTGACCCCAACCGAGGAGATCGTGAAGGACCTAACCCAGATCCTGCACTCCAAACTTTATTGACATCGCAGGGCATACCACCCACCCATTCTGGGTAACCATGGACAGCGCGCCCCCATTTGCACCCACTGTGACGCGTTTGGCCATAAGGCGCATGCATGCCCCATCAAAGAGGGCGTCACATTCCAAGAGCACCCCTTGGCGGCCATGGCCAGTGGAGAGGCGCACTATGAACCAACCGCAAGCACCAAGGAGGCTTTCCCATGGGGGAGCAGAAGGCTGCTACCTATTGGTAAAGCCCATCTCCCCGCAGGAGCGGAAGAAGGCCAAGCAGGCCCATAGGACTGCGGCCAAGGAAGCGGCCAAGGCCACCACCACCATCTTACACTCACAACGCCAGGAGGACATGGAGACCTTCGTGGTGGAAGCAACTCGGGAATCCATCTCCCAATCAGATTGGGAGGCCCATGCCGAATGGGCCACTCAATCCGAGGATCCAATGGGAGATTCAATCTCACCCAATTGCTGTACCCAAGCCCCAGTCAATACCAACTTGGGACCTATCCCAACTGAAAATTTTTACCCCACTCGACGGTGCACCAAACTTATCTGCACCGCAAAAAATTCGTCCGACGTCAGGAAAACAAAAAGCAAAGGCCAAAGCCAATGTGACTCTTTCTGCAAAAATTAACAAAAACCCCAATAGCGTTGCTGCTAGTACCCGCGCTGCTGTGAAAGCCCGTGGGGACCTGGAAGAGGCTGGTGGGCCCGGGGGCCCACCCCTCACACCTAAGGTGTGATGGGGGAAACCTTCACTCTAAGGATGCTGAATATTGCCAGACTCAAGGCCTCTCCATCCCGGGCTAGGAAACTGAGTTTTTTACAAAACAATTTACCTGTGGATATCCTGGCCATCCAGGAGTCCCACTGTCCACGAGGTTCTGAGGAAGCTTAGAAAACAATGCTCCTACCATCCCTATCCTTTTGGTCGAAGCACTGTGGGGTGCTAATTCAGAAAAACAATTTTTTCAAATTTACATCTTCAGAAACATTCCTAAATGGCCGAGTGCTCGTTGTCACCTTCTCATGGGCCGATGTTGCACACACAATCATCAACATTTACGCCCCAAACGGTGCACATGAGCGTCAGGAATTTTTCTCATCAGTCAAATCCCTCCCGCTACCCCCCAATTCTTTCCTAATTGGTGACATGAACTGTTGGCTAACCTCACCAACAGACCGGTGGCTGCCCTCACCCCACGCCCCACAGGGTCACATAGAACTACGCGTTCTAAAAGTTACCCTTGGGTTAATGGATGTGCTGCCGCGACATGCCCCACTGCTCAAAAACATGACGCGTCCCCACGTCCACAATGGCCAATTAAGGTCCATGACCTGCATTGACCTTATTCTAGCACCAGCAAAATTCCAACCCCACATCTCCCACTTCAAAACAACGAAAATGGAATTCTCCGACCACCAACTGGTCTTGATAACATACCACTTACCCATCACAGTTGCAAAGGCCCCACATTGGTGCAAAATCTGCCCCCCAGAGCTCGCGTTGCCAGGATTTTCCACGTGGGTGGAAGAGGCAACTTTAGCAAAATCATTTGTTGCACCATTTTGCGTGGACCCCATTTCCACATGGGCAACTTTCAAAGAAGACACCATCCGCCACTATCACCATCTCTCATCCAGATGCTCACGAGCCACATCAGCGGTTATATTGTGCGTGCTGGCAGAATTGGCCCACTTGGAGTCCAATATTCCAGCCTCAGGATATAGCCCTGCATGGGGCCAGAAGTGGGCGGAGGCAGTCGCCCACCTCAACGCACTTGAAAGGCAACACAAACATCAGGTTTGTGTCCAATACAGGGCCACACGCATCACTAAAGGTGACAAGTGCACCGCATACTTCTTCAAAAAATTTTTTGCACCACGCCAGAGCGTGGCCTGCACACAGGTGCAAAGATCGGATAATTCTATTGTGGACACACTGGCCAAAGTGGCAATCGAAATGCAAAGATATTACTCCAAGTTATACTGAGCCAAACCAAATCAGCTGGCTGAAATAGCAGAATTTCTCAACTGAGCTCATATCCACACCATTTTCTGATACCCGGAAGTAATGAATTTAGATTTATTCGAGGTATGCTGACCAGGGGACAGACAGTACCGATCACAGCACTCAAAACGGCAAAACAAACTACTAACCAGGTGGGAAGCAGAAACTGCTTAACCCACCAAGGCAGAGGGTGAGGAGGGGTTGGGGGGGTTGGTTTTCAGAAAGACCCACCTCGATCAAGGGGTGTTGGTTACAGTACTAGATCAGAGCAGAGAGCCAGGGCGTTGGGGCATCTGCATAGTGGGGGCTGAGGTCAGCGTAGTAGGAGTTTTCCACTTCTGCATCAAGATAATGATGGGAAAGTGTTTCAACAAAAGCTGCGAGGAGAACTTCAGCTTCTTTGCGGGCTTCAGGAAGTTGGGTGAAAAGGGAGATACTGTGGCAGGTGATTTTGGCTGAGGGGTTGAATGAAGCAAGCGTTGCGACATTCATAACAGTGATTTCAGCATCATCAAATAGTTTTGAGATGTCACTGCAGGAAGATTCAGGGAAGTCGGGGGGGAAGAAGATGGTGGGCAGGCCATGCTGGAGCTGAGCCAATGACTGGGCCACCGCGGTGCGTAGTTTTGGGCAATGAGGAGAGGCCACCGCAGCTAAGGCGAGCTGGTGGTCACTTTGGAAGGGGGCTGTATTGGGTAGAGGAGCGAAATGGCGAGGGGTAGGGGTTTCATCGAAGTCAGGAAGGAAAAATTCTGCCCAACCATAATCGTCATGGCAGAGAGGTTGACCTGTATGCTTACTAATGAGGATATTACCTGATTCGTCAGTTTCAGCCAATAGATCCCATGGATTTTGGTTCACTGGAATAGTGGCATTTAAATTTGAGTGGGTAGGATTGGGCGAATGGGCAGCTGCTTGGGTGTGAATGTTGGTCCAAGCATTGCTCTGATTGGCTGGCTTAGATTTAGGTGGGAGAGTGAGGATGGAGGTTTTGGGTGGGGCTGATTTTCCATGTGGGCCCACTGAACGAGATTGGAGGGTGGGAGGGGGCAGCAAAGTGCCCCATACTGAACCTCCAGAGGGGGGCTCAGAAGTTGCATCAGCGGATTTGGCCTTAGGGCACGCTCTTTTTGCATGGTCGATGCCAAAGCAGAGGGAACAAATCTGCCTACCATTATTGACCCGAGCCCAAAAGAAATGATCTGGCGCTGCAGCCACACTAGCGCGGGGTGGGATTTGTTGGGCTAAGGTAGGGTGGTGTGGTATGATGGTGGCTGTTGCACGAGGAGCAGCAAGGCGTTCTGCACCAGATGGAATGGCAAAGATGAGGTTGGGATGAGTGCCATAAGCCATGAGCCCCGCGACCAACTGGTCATACAAAACCTGGGGTGGAAGGTGGGATGGGAGATTTGCAAAAGATACCACTAGCGTGGTGTCTGAAGGGAGCTGAGTACGGGTTGTGGGAATGGGGGTTTTTTTATAAATTAGAGGAGTTTGTGCTGCCGCTTCAGCATCCTCCTCAGATTGGAACCCAACGTCAAAGTAGCCCTTAAAAGAGCGGAAGTCTATAAAGCCAGCTGGCGCAAAGGCTGTAGTGGCTAGGTCAATAATTGCCTTATTGGCATATGGGAACAAACGCCCATAGTCCACTCTGAGGCAATAGCGGATAGCAGAGCGAGGGAGGGCGAGAGGATGGGGGCGAGAAGGGTGGACGCGCGCCAGGTGGAGCGCTAAGTCCCGTGGGGGACAAAACGGTTGGAAGCAGTGGGCGGGCTGTTTGAACCCGTCCAAACGCGCTTGCCTGCAGGGCGGAAAACGCTAGGTGGGGGTGCACTGCTACCCCACACTGGGGTGGCAGGCGGCAGAGCCAAGGACATCAAAGAATAGGTTTTTGGGCAGATGGCTGTAGATAAGTAAACTTAAATTTAAAATCGCTCAAAAGTGACTTTGAGCGGTTAAAGAGAGTTTTGAAGTAATGAATTTAATTACTCCAAACGAATTATGGACTACCATTCGTGGTGCGTCAAACCAAAAATGCCCAGGCCCAGATGGCATTCCATATGAGTTCTACAAATAATATTTTAAATATATATCCCCATTGCTGCTAGCCTCAATCAACCAAAGCCTGTTGGAAACGCGCCTCCTATCAGGAGGACAAGAGGCCTTTACGGTCACACTCTTCAAGAAAGGGGATAGGCTAGACTTAGCCAACTGGCGCCCCATTTCTCTAACAAACACAGACACCAAAATTTTAACCAAAATCATGGCTAACCGTTTAGGGACTGTAGCATCTGCCACCATCTCCCCAGAACAATTTGGTTTCATCCCCAGAAGGTCGATTTGGGATAACGTGCACTCTGTGGCTAATGTGTGTCAGTCCACAGCCTCTGGGGCACTTGTATTCTTGGAACAACAAAAGGCCTATGATAGAGTAAACTGGGAATACCTTAGGGCCTGCCTCCAACAATTCCACCTACCTCCCCGCTTCATTAACTGGGTGATGCTGCTCACGGAATCTGCAACAATGGCAGTGCGTGGCCCAGGTTTCCTAACAGAAATAGTCCATCCTCAAAGGGGCCTGCGACAAGGGGACCCCCTTAGCCCACTCTTATAAAACTTCAGCCTTGACCCAATACTGCGAAATGTGAATGCCCAACTCACTGGGGTCCATGTGCCAGGCCAAACCCCAGTCAAGATGATGGCATTTGCAGATGATTGCGTGGTGGGGGCGTTAATAACAAAGATGCACGCGCGCTTGAAGCCCTCATCCAGGAATATTCCCGGGTAAGCAACGTGGCACTGAACGCCTCCAAAACTAAAATTATCCTCCTTGGTCAGTTTCAGAACTGCTGGGCCCCAGCAAGTAGTTCCCAACCCAGCCCATCTGCTCGCCCACGTCCACGCCTTACTAACTCAAAACACACCGCTCCACTGGTGCTCCCCTTTGTGCCACGACCTACCATAGGACTGGTACGCCATCTGGGCGTGTGGATGGAGGCAGGTGGATACGCGTCAGCAGTAATGGAGTGCCATATACTGGACAACGTGACGAAGCGAATCGCCTCTCTCAGAGCCCACCCTACTACCCTCACTGGCAGGGTTGTTCTTGCCAACTCTATGCTCCTATCCAAAGTCTGGTTCAGAGCCCACGCCATCCCCTTCTCCCCAAGCTTCTTCTAATCCCTGTATGATTTGCTACAAGGTTGGCTTTGGTCAGGCCGCCCTCCACCAGTACGGCTAGAGGTCATGTTTGGCCCTCATCATCATGGTGGCATGGGCCTACTTGACTTCAAAGCCCATGCCGCCAAGATCCTGGGCACCTGGATTGCGGCCATCACTGCTCCTACACTCCCATCCCAACACTGGTCCTGCGCGGCCCACTCCAACTTCTCCCGAGCCTTGGGCCTCAACAATCCATCAAACCCCCACTCCCCGATGAAATACCTCGCATCACACACATCGGCCACAGTTCCTCACGGGACCAAAACCCACTACAAATGAATCCTACTCTCCATGCGAAGCGCAGAGTGGAGAATTCGTATTAGTGGACATACAACCCGAAGAGGCTGCCCCTCTCCTCAGTTCACACAGGAGGTACAGGGGCTACCCATCCATGATGGTGTGATCCCCATTCGACCCCAAGTCCTATCCAGGGTGGACTACCTGGACATGATGGACATCCCTTATTCCACTGAGACCCAAAAGACTATCTGGAAATACGCACACCATCCTCTGTTGCAGCCTCAAGTCTGCTCCCATGTGTGGCGCTGCCTGAGGCGGGTGTATCGTACAGCTGAGCGCTCTAATGCTTTACACTCATCCTGTGTCGTGTGTGGCCAGTATGGAACACTGTTTCACCGCCTGGAGAAGTGCCCCACCTCTAAAGTAATATGGCGCGAGGTCCAACGTCTGCTAGGCCAGGATCAAACACATCCCTTCAGTCTGTCAAGAGATATGTTTGCTTCATCAATGGCCTCCCCCTCCCACCCTCCCTCCGTGCTCTGGTGGTTGCAATCGCCATGTGGACTATCCACACGATTGTCTTGGATGCCATCGCTGGATCCATCCCCACCCTCCCTGAAGCTGTCCACAGATTCCGGTCTCATTTGGTGGATCACTTTCAAGCGTGGATGTTTGGATATCTCCCACCGCGTCGCTGACAGCTGGTCTCCTCCTAGTTCCCAGTCTGGTTCATCAAATCAGACCCCTTCCTCCACACGTGCTCAATAGTGGCTACGTCCCCTACACATGTTCCCTCCCCCTTCCCATAAGTGGCGTTCCCGCTGGCAACAAGAGATAGCATCGCTTCTCTGGGGTGCCTCCCCTGGTACTAAGTTTTGTCTCATCTGAGTCATATTTGGAAGTGTCCATCCCATGGTCGGCCTTCCCCGCAATAAATTTAAAAATATTATATGGTTGGTATACTTTTTCTCTCTCGTTGCAATCACTTTTGCAGCATATTAAATTCAAGTCTGATTCTAGTTTGATAATCTCAAAGAGGGATTAGTCTGCGCCCATGTCAGGGAGCAGTCGGGCAAGTAAGGTAAGAGGAGCAGGTGGTAGGCCCACGGCCTCAAACTTTCAAAAACGCCCCGGAGAAACCAGTGGAATAGAAAAATTATTAAAAAACTGGCGGTCACTATTTCCCCAGAAATCCTCACTTGGAAAGCGCGATGCAACCAGTACATCAACACGCTGCACTCCCAACCACTCTCATCGGTGGAATATGGAGTCTGTGTGTTTCTGGACATCCAACAAACAGCTTTATGGGAAATATTTTGTGGGGATGTGCACACTTTTTTCCCAACCACGGTGTACGTCGCACCTCACTCCATGTCATGCAGTTGGCTGGACCTTGGTTTCAAAAACAAGGAGGCAGCAGAAAAAGCTGCTGTGGTGCGCGTAGTAATCAACCTCCCCAAAGGCAACAGGTCATCAAAACCAAACGCACCAGATGATAAAATCCAACCAAATTTTCCTCACGTTTGACTTTTTGCCTACTATGGTAAAACGTGCCATTTTGGAGCAGCACCTGAAAGATGGTCTCACCATATATGGCAAAATACAATCTTTCGAGATGCAATGCTTTATGCATATGGCACACCTGTGCACCAGCAAAGCCATCGCAGTTCTGACCCCAAATGAGGAGATTGCGAAGGACCTAACCCAGATCCTGCACTCCACATATATCAATATTGAAGGGCATACCACCCACCCTTTCTGGGTAACCGTGGACAGCGCGCCCCCCATATGCACCCACTGTGATGCATTCAGCCATAAGGCACATGCATGCCCCACCAGGGAGGGCATCACATTTCAAGAGCACCCCTCAGCAGCCATGGCCAGCGGAGAGGCGCACTACAAACCAACTGCAAGCACCAAAGAGGCTTTCCCATGAGGAGCACAAGGCTACTACTAACTGGTAAAACCTTTTTCCCCACAAGAGCGGAAGAAGGCCAAGCATGCCCACAGGGCCGCGGCCAAGGAAGCAGCCAAGGTCACCACCGCTATCCCACACTCCCAACGCCAGGAGGACATCAAAACCTTTGTGGCGGAAGCAACTCAGGAATCCTTCAACTAATCAGATTGGGAAGCCCATGCTGATTGGGCCACCCAATCTGAGGATCCGATGGGTGACTCAATCTCACCCATTCTTTGCAACCAAGCCCCAGTCAAAACTGACTTGGGGTTCAGCCTACCTGATAATTTTTTTCTAACCCAATTGATGGTGCACCAAACTCATCTGCAACACAAATAGTTCGTTTGATGTCAGGGAAACAAAAAGTGAAGGCAAAAGACAACGTGAACCTTTCTGCTAAAATTAATAAAACTACCAATAGCATTTCTGCAAACACCCGCGCTGCTGTGAAGGCCCGTGGGGATCTAGAGGAGGCTAGTGGGCCCGGGTGCCCACCCCCTCGCACCTAAGGTGCAATGGGGGAAACCTTTATTTTAGGGATGTTGAATATTGCTGGACTCAAGGCCTCGCCGTCCTGGGCTAGGAAACTGAGTTTTTTACAACAAAAATTACCCGTGGATATTCTGGCCATCCAGGAGTCCCATTATCCACAAGGTTCTGAGGATACTTGAAAAACCATGATCCTCCCATCCCTATCCTTTTGGTCAGAGCACTGTGGGGTGCTAGTTCAGAAAAACGATGTTTTCAAATTTTTATCCTCAGAAACATTCCTAAATGGCCGAGTGCTCATTGTCACTTTCTCGTGGGCTGACATGGCGCATGCTATCATCAACATCTATGCCCCAATCTGTGCACGAGAGCGTCAGGAATTTTTCTTATTGGTCAAATCCTTCCCACTACCCCCAGACCCTTTTGTAGTCAGCGACATGAACTGTTGGCTCAACACACCCACAGACCATTGGCCTTCCTCCTCCCACGCCCTCAGGGTCACGTAGAACTTCGCGTTCTAAAGGCCACTCTTGGGTTAATGGATGCGCTGCTGCAGCAAGCCCCGCTGCTTGAAAACATGATGTGCCCCCACGTCCACAACGGCCAATTAAGGTCCATGACCCACATTGACCTTATCCCTATGCTGGCGAAATTCCAACCTCACATTTCCCACTTCCAAACAACAAAAATTGAATTCTCCAACCACTGGCTGGTCTTGATAACCTACCACCTACCTGTCACAGTGGCTAAGGCCCCACATTGGTGCAAACTCCGCCCTACCAAACTTGTATCACCAGGATTTTCCACTTGAGTGGGGTCAGCAACTTTGGCAAAAGAGTTTTTTACACTGTTTTGCATGGACCCCATCTCCACATGGTCAACCTTCAAAGAGGATACCATCCGCCACTCTCACCACCTCTCCTCCTGATGCTCATGAGCCACATCGGCTGTCATTTCGCGCACTCTGGAAGAGTTGGCACACCTGGAGTCCAACATCCCAGCTACAGGCTACAGCCCTGCATGGGGCCGGAAGTGGGAAGAAGCAGCTGCCTACCTAAATGCACTCAAAAGGCAACACAAACATCGGGTTTGTGTTCAGTACTTGGCCAAACACATTACAGAGGGCTACATGTGCACCGCATATTTTTTAGAAAATTCTTTGTACCACGCCAGAGCATGGCCTGCACACAGGTGCGAAGATTGGATGATTCCATCGCGGATACGCCAGCTGAAGTGGCAATTGAAATACAAAAGTATTACTCTGAGTTATACTGAACTGATCCTATTCAGCCAGCCGAAGTGGCGGAATTTTTCAATTGAACCTACATCTGCACCATTTCCCAATACCCAGAAATATGAATTTGATTACTCTGAATGAACTATGGACAGCCATCCGCGGTGCACCAAATCGGAAATGCCCAGGCCCAGATGGCATTCCATATGAATTCTATAAAAAGTACTTCAGATATATATCCCCACTGCTGCTTGCCTCACTTAACCAGAGCCTTCTGGAAACGCGCCTCCTACCAGGAGGACAAGAGGCCTTTACCATCACACTCTTCAAGAAAGGGGACAAGCTAGACTTAGCCTCTAGTGCTCCATTTCTTTAACTAACATGGATACAAAATTTTTAATTAAAATCATGGCTAACCGTATAGGGATTGTAGCATCTGCCACCATCTCCCCAGAACAATTTGGTTTCATCCCCAGAAGGTCGATTTGGGACAACGTGCACTCTGTGGCCAAAGCATGCCAGTCCACAGCCTCTGGGGCACTCATATTCTTGGACCAACAGAAGGCCTATGATAGATTGAACTGGGAATACCTCAGGGCCTGCCTCCATCAATTCCGCTTCCTCTCGCTTCATCAACTGGGTAATGCTGCTCACGGAATCTGCAATAATGGCAGTGCATGGCCCTGGCTTCCTAACGGAAGTAGTCCGCCCTCAAAGGGGCTTACAACAAGGGGACCCCCTTAGCCCACTCTTATATAACTTCAGCCTTGACCCACTACTTCGAAACGTGAATTCCCAACTCACTGGGGTCCATGTACCAGGCCAAGCCCCAGTCAAGATGATGGCGTTTGCAGACGACTGTGTGGTTGGGGTGTCTAATAATAAAGATGCACGTGCACTTGAAGCTCTCATCCAGGAGTATTCCCGGGTAAGTGATGCTACACTGAACGCTTCCAAAACTGAAATCATCCTTGGTCGGTATCAAACCTGCTGGGCCCCAGCGACCAGTGCCCATCCTGGCCCATCTGCTCGCACACGTGCTCGCCCTCCCAGCTCACCCCACACCGCCCCACTAGTGCTCCCCTTCGTGCCACGCCCTACCATAGGGCTGGTCCGCCATCTGGGCGTGTGGGTGGAGGCAGGCGGGTACACATCAGCAGTAATGGAAAGTTGTATTCTAGACAACGTGATGAAGCGCATCACCTCCCTCAGAGACCACCCTATCTCCCTTACTGGCAGGGTTGTTTTAAACAACTCTATGCTCCTCTCCAAAGTCTGGTTTGGAGCCCACGCCATCCCCTTCTCCCCAAGCTTTTTCAAATCCTTGTATGCCCTTCTGCAAGGATGGCTTTTGTCAGGCCGCACACCACCAGTATGGCTAGAGGTCATGTTTGGCGCTCATCATCATGGTGGCATGGGCCTGCTTGACTTCAAAGCCCATGCTGCCAAGATCCTGGGCACCTGGATTGCGGCTGTCACCGCACCTATGCTCCCCTCCCAACACTGGTCCCACGCGGCCTACTCCAACTTCTCCCGCACCTTGGGCCTTAACAATCCATCAAACCCTCACTCCTTGATGAAATACCTGGCTTCACACCCATCTGCCACAGGTCCTCACGGGACTAAAACCCACTACAAACGAATCCTCCTCTCCATGCGGAGCAATGAGTGGAGAATTCGTATTAGCGGACACACAACCCACTGAGGCCGCCCCTCTCCTCAGTTCACACAAGAGGTACAGGGGCTACCCATCCAAGATGGCGTGATCCCCACACGACCCCATGTCCTATCCAGGGTGGACTACCTGGACATGATGGACATACTTATTCCCTTGAAACCCAGAAGACAATTTGGAAATACACCCACTACCCTCTGCTGCTGCCTTATGTCCGTTCCCATGTGTGGCGCTACCTGAGGCGGGTGTACCATACAGCTGAGTGCTCTAACGCTTAACACTCATCCTGCGTCATGTGTGGCCAGTATGGAACGCTGTTCCACCGCATGGAGAAGTGTCCTACCTCTAGAGTGATATGGCGCGAAGTTCAACGTCTGCTTGGCCAGGATCAAACACATCCCTTCAGTCTGTCAAGAGTTATGTTTGCTTTATCAATAGCCTCCCCCCTTCCACCCTCCCTCCGTGCTCTGGTGGTTGCAATCACCATGTGGACTATTCACACGATTGTCTTGGATGCCATCGCAGGCTCCACCCCTACCCTCCCAGAAGCTGTCCACAGATTCCAGTCTCATTTGGTGGACCACTTTCAGGCGTGGATGTTTGGATACCTCCCACCACGTCGCTGACAGCTGGTCTCCTCCAGGTTCCCAGTTTGGTTCATGAAATCAGACCCTTTCCTCCACACGTGCTCAATAGTGGCTACGGCCCCTTCACACGTTCCCTCCCCTTCCCCATAGTGGCGTTCCCGCTGGCAACAAGAGATAGCATCGCTTCTCTGGGGTGCCTCCCTGTTAATAAGTTTTGTTTCTTTTGGGTCAAATTTGGAAGTGTCCGTCCCATGGTCAGCCTTCCTCACAATAAATTCAAATATCATATGGTTGGTCAAACCCAAATATCAACTCAACTCCAATTGATCGAATATTGGAGAACTAATGTGTGGAGTTTATATCAATTATTGGGAAGGCGTGACTTTTAAGCTGATGTATGGAGGGTATTGATATAAAAAACTTGGCATATACCTGATAGACAATATAAACCTTTGATAAGTGTTTAAACTTAAATATATTAGTAGCTGTAATCGCTAGAATTTTAAAAAGCCACTTCCAAACAAGTTTCCTGATTCCAGGGAATATAGGTTTGCTGTTGTTAAGTAACAATTCTTTCAATTCTAAATAGAGTAGTGCTATCCGCTTTTATTATTTGTTTTTTAATAATAGCTTTTTCTATTAATTGAATTGGAGGAGTATGGTCAAAGGGATTTTGATTAATTAAATAGATTGAGTCTTGCTGGTTAACCCCAAAACAGTGGGCTTATCTATATGTTCTTTTTCGCTAAATATGGGTGTTGGATTTTACCCTTTTAAGGTTAAGCCTTATCCTGGGGTAAATTTCAACACTTTCCTTAAAACCAAGTCTCAGGGTATTAGGCTAAAGCCTAATAGGTTCAATAAAACTTCACCAAAGGGTCTAGAACCTCATGTGATGATGTTCTATCTGATTTGGGATGAAATCATTCTTATCTGAATTTATCAGGTGCTTTGTATCAACCTTGATATATATATACATTTTATTTAGTATTATGATTGAATTGATATCTTTCTTATTAGATATAGTTTATCAACTTTTATTTATATTAATTACCTTGACCCTATAAAAGATGCCCCAAATATTTCAATAAAGATATGTGTGCTGGCAACCTGTAATCTTATATATATATATTTATTTAATTTATAATATTTGTGAGCCGTGGATGGGCCATTGTGAACCATTTTTTTTTTTTTTTTTTTTTTTTTTTTTTTTTTTTTTTTTTTTTTTTTTTTTTTTTTTTACACACACACACACACACACACACACACACACACACACACACACACACACACACACACACACACACACACACACACACACACACACACACACACACACACACACACACACACACACACACACACACACACACACACACACACACACACACACACACAGAAGTGGCTAATCCACGTCCACTGGGCCTCAAAGTTATAATACAAGTCTAAGCCACCTGTCGAGGGGACCCTCAAGTCTGGACACTTATTCTAATAACATTTTCTTAATTTGATTTGCCCAAATTGAGGCCACCCATTATTCAAACTAATATATTTATATAATATATAAGAGAATTGGATTGCTTTAAATCCAATTTATTATATTTGAATCCCTCCACACTATCCAGCTTTGAGACTTACCTGTCCCTTTTGGAGTGTAATTCAAAACTCCAAGAATGGGCAACACATAAGCACTAGATATGAGTAGAAGAGCTTTAACTTGTATAAAAAAATTTCAATTTTAAGTTAAAAGCGCCTTATTTTCTCCATGATGAAGATGTTTAATAATAGGTCCAGTGATAAAATCTGTTTTTGGACCAGCTAAATGGGGGCTAAATCCTACCAGATAACATCTCAGGAGGTAATATTCAATATACATTTCTACTAAGTCTTAATGGCTCAGTGCAATTGTCAGGCTCCGCTTTGCTTGCAGTGTTATATCAGAAGAGTCAGTAATTTGGATTGGAAATAGCATGGTATGGCGACATCACTTTTGGTATTGCAGTGAAACTAACTTATAGTTAATTAAAAGATTACTCATTAAGGTATAATAGCGCATATCTTTTTTTAGTACTAGATGGTCCCAATCTGAGGGGGGATTCATCGATGTATAATAGCGCATATCTTGTTTTTCAGTAAATTTAAAGCAAGAAGAGGTGTCCCATTATATCCAAAGTTTTAATTAAAGTTGACTTTGAGCCCATATTTTCTCATAAAAAAGTGCTAATTATATCTCATAGTTGTCATTAGTAAAACAATGGCTAGAGCATACAACACTATAGTGTCATACTGACTCACCAAAGGAGCAATAAGCTCCTAGCGATGTGGTGATGTTATTCCTTGCGATTTCATATTCTTACAATAGGGCAATATCAGGTGCAATACAAATTTTGTTAATTAGCATCAAGTAAAATATGTTGAGGGTTGCCTGGTGTCTACAATTGCCTAAGCTCTAGTGTTGAAACGATGATAATGACAAAATTACACTTGGCATTTTTAGCAAGTTGGTAAGCTTTTAGATTTCAGGGGTGTCTGCATGGCTCAGGTAAGTAAATAAGTCGCTGTTTGCTTGTGGCTGCAAAGACATAGCAAGCTTTTTCTATAACTATACTAAAAGATCCACCGGCAAGGTAGCGTTCATTGTCATTTGGTTCTTTATTTGGGATGTTCAAAATCTTGCCCTATTTTGAAAATCTCTTTTCCACTCCGCCAAGTATTTTACTAACTCATTATCTGGGTTAAGTTCAAATAAAGATCAGTTTTTTAATAGGGTTATTAGGCCAACGTTAGCCTCTTTGACAATGAGATGATTTGGTATTAGCACATCAATGGTGAGGGCGCAGCGAGGAAGTTAATTCGCAATTTCATTGAGGTTGTTTCAGAATTAAAAACAGGCAACATAGCACATTAAAAGTTTCTGTAGGATCGCAGGCATGGCAGAAAGTGATCTGAGCATCATAGTGACTCATAAACTTAGCCCCATACACCACCTGGGCTTTATAATAGAAATGGTTGGTAAAGGCTATGATCTTCTTCACCTGGATCAAATTAATGGAAAGAAAGGTGGTTTTCATTGTATCAATAGTTTCTCTCCATCAAACTCAACAGTAATAACTTCTTTGGCACTATTGTAGAACATTCTAGCTTCCTAAACTTTTTCATTACAAACTTTTGACTGACAGGGTCCAACTGGGTCAATAAAGTAGCCAGTTGCCTGGTCAGTTAAGTTCCTCTTGGTGATTAAATAGCCGCAAATTGTGTATATTCCCTTTCTTGTTAAACTTAGGCAAGTTGACTAGGGTAACATAGAGAAAATTAGTAACTCTGATCACCAATTAACTAGGACAAAACCTCATAACAATCAGTATTGTCAGCAGAAGAGGAGAAATTAATGGAAGCCTCTGCTACAATGATAGGCTTTGTAGTAAATTCTAGTGAGCTCTAGGAATGGCTGCTGGACTAAGTATAGTAGTCAGTATAGTAGGTAAGTAGCTTACAACTGAGAAATCCTAGTTTTGGGGTCAAATTTTGAGGACTGGTTTTGGTCATGGTTTGTATACATGTACAAGTAGCCGCTTTAACTTCTTGGTAAGTTTCTAACTAAACTAGTGTGTATTAAAGTCCTCTTGGATTCGTTGATCATCCTATTCATTTTTTTGGCTGAACTCTATAGGCTAAGACTTCAATTGCGCTATTTCATGTACTTGGGATTAAACCAGGAGTTGTGAGGTGTTAAGTGTCTGATAAATGCCAGTGATGGTACTAACTTCCCTTTACTCTGGTAAATCAAGGCTGTTACAGCAGCGTAAAGGCTAGAGTTACATTCAGCAATCATGGTAACTGACTGATAGTAATAAGATAAAAAATTGAAAGCTAGGTAATGAGGTTATAACTCAGATGAGCTTCACATAGTCTGGCTCTTCATAAAATCACATGTAGGATAAACACAATAAGAATTTCCAGCTAATTGATTTTGGTATATTTGATAAGATACCGGGAGTTGAATGTGCCCCCTCTAGAGAGCATAAGAGTTTTGCAATTGGGATTGCAACTGGACAAGATAATCATATTTAGGGGTGGAAGGTGAGTCGGTAAGGGCATATGGCTACCATTCTGAAGGTTGCAGGTTCGATTCCCACCCTTCACACATCAATTGGGGTGCCAGCCAAAGGAAGCTATTGGCGGTTAGTAGGTCTAATAACACGAAAACCTTACCCATGACGTAACCAGAAAAATTTGAGTCCCGATTTGGAGGTGGAAAAACTTTCTTTGACAGAGTTGACCCTGTTCAGGTTTCATGTCATTTCTTTCTTTTGGTAATGCCAGTCCCCTGGTCAGCTTGCCTCGGTTAAATTATAATAAGATAATCATATTTAGTATTTTAAAAATTAGGTATAAATATAGAAGACAGTATATCTCTCTTTTTTTAGCACTATTGGTGCCCAACCCAAAAGGGTGAGATGCCACATATCTTTTTTTGCAAATGTGCTCAGCAAAGAAATTATTAGAAATAAAATTTTTTAATATGGCGCCTCAGCTAACAGCCTAGGAAGCCATATCAGACATCAAGGAAGCTTTAGGGAAACTTTTGTCTGGTGCCCACTTTAGCTGGCAGACCATGGTGGACAGCATTGGGGTGGGAGCATTAGTGACAAGGGCATAAGGAGGTATATGTGCAGGTTTTCTTCATATATGAGGCCAGCGTGTCCATTGCCTCAATGTATTGAGCAAGTTGATGCTCAGCAAAAGTGACGAGAGCCAGCACACCAGTGAAAGACTTGATGCGCTGACACGTTTTAGGATAAGTGGAGTTAAAAAGAGAAGTTTTTCCACGTCAATGAAAGTGTGGCTTGCACTAAAATTGAGCACCTAAATTTTGTATTTTGCACCCTCCTTGAAATCATGGGGGTAATTTGGGATGGGAATATCCTTAACAAGGGGTTTCATCGCCCTATGGAGTTGTTGGCAAATGAGGGTGTTGGAAGGAGCTGCAGCATCTTCAACTGCCATTTTATTTATATTTTTATAAATTGGGAAACTGTTTTGAGGGCAAAAATGGTGGGTCCATAATTTGAGAGGATCAGCAACAAAATTCTCCCAAAGCAAAGTCTGGCCTGACATGGTATGGCCATTTGTCCTCATCAATCCATTTGAGAGCCTTGAATAGATTGGATTCAGCCAGCACTGGGACAGCCGCCAGAATTGGGGCAGTGACAGAAGCTGATTGGCCACATACCATTGAACATGACAGCTCAGCTGAAACTGAGTCAGCCATTGACTCAGGCTTTCATAATCTGGTTGAATTGTTAGAATTTTTTAATATTTAAATTTTGATTTGGCTTCCATCTTAGAAGCAGCACCAGAATTCGCCAACGTTGGGGGTAGGAGGACTGAGTCCCATTTGAAAATTGAGAAAACCAGCCACCAACCTGACGCCAGTAGGAGAAGCAGTGGAAGCGGCGGAGGCGGAAGATGTGGGGAATTTGCACTTCAAGTGATCAAGCTCAAAACACAAGTAGCAAATGGCGCAACCATTCTCAATGCGCGTCCATAATGGGTGATCAGGGGTGGATCTGATCACGATGTGAGGATTAATCAAGAGGTGAGTGTCATAATGAAATGGGCAGATTGTTGTAAAGGCGCATGGCCCTGCCAAATGATCCACTCCATTTGGAACCACAAATTGCAACATGGGGTCTACGCTGTAAATGGCCAAACCCTCTGTAAGCTCATGGTGGAGGCTTTAAGGGAAAGGTGGGAAGGCAACCCAGCAAACTGGATCACCAAAGTTGCCTCATATGGGAGCCAGGCTCAAACATTTGGGAGATGGATTTTTTAAAATCAATTGCAGCTTAGATGCTGCATTTGCATCGGCCTCAGAACAAAAACCAATGTTGAAATACCCCTTAAAGGGGTAGAAATTAATGAAGCAGGCGGGTTTAAACACCACCATGGCCATCTTGATGATTACGCATTTGCATATGGGAAAAGGTTCCCATATTCAACCTGGAGGCTGAGATGCAAATTGCTCCATGGGAGCACCACCTGGGCACATGAAAGATGATGTGCCAATTTCCAAGGGGGTATAACTCCTGGTAGCATTAGGGGGGCTAGCAGAGCCAGCCTGGACGCGCTTTGATGGCGGCCAAAAGATATCAGATGGCAGCGCACCACCTTTCCAAGCTGGAGCAGCAGACATCAATGGCATTGTCATTGGTAAGCTTTGGCTCGATTGAGCGGTTGTTTTTGTATATTTTTTATAAAATCCAATTTTTTGATTTAGTTATCAATGCAAAAGAGTTTTTTAGGTCATAGAAGGCAGTACATCTCAAAATAAAATTAATATTGCTATAATGTAAACCTTTATAATGCATACACTCCACATCCATTGTAGTCTCATAGGGTGTCCCAGAACTAAAGATCTTTCATGAATGTTTACCAGAATTCTTCTAATGAAGATATATCCTAGAAATTGATATTTAGCAATAGATGGTCCCAGCTGTCCTAGAATTTGTATTGTCACATTTTCCCTTTTCAATACATCGAACTTCCAATTTATATGCTGAACCTCTAAAAGGTTGTCCATGAGTCAGCATTCTATGCGGCTCCCAAATCATCTAGATCTTCCCAATATGGTCTGCTAATAGGCTTTAAGCGCTACTGATGAGACTGGATGGTTGTCTGTTCAACGTAGATATCTCTTTAGGGTATTGGTTGGTAGGGAAGCTCATGACAAATTCTGCTGAGTAATTCTGGTTATTTTTTAATCAAAGTAATAAAAGATTTGTGGAACTAAGCGTTTATTCAATGATTAATAGGGTTGCCCTTCAAAAAATTCAGATTTTATGGTGAATTAATTATAAATCCTAAGTTTTTGGGCTAGAAAATGATATCAGAATATCAGATGCTGATAAACAGAATCAATTTGCTGAGGGACGCAAACAGCAGAACAAGGTGATGTTATAATCTGAGCCGCTTAGATGATAGCTTGCTTCTGCTCCCTTATTTCAACTGCACAAATTCTATACCAATTGCGTTGATTAATTGAAAATAGATTACTGGGGCAATAATAGTATGAAGACTATTATCATATTTGAGCGCCCAAAAGCCACGTTGAATAAAGGTCCAATGCTAAAAAGGTGCTTTTTTTCTTTAAGATATGTTAGTATTAGTAGGGAACACTTTCCCTATTCTCTTCACACAGAGCCAAGTAGAGACTTAATAACAACCTAATGATATCTGATCCTTGCACTTTTATCATAAGAGTAATTATACACAACCAATATATAAACAACTACATTATTAGTGTATAATCTGTTTTTATTAAAGAATTATTGGGGTATTTTAAACTATACCCAGTGCACAGATTTTCAGATGTCCACTGGGATTCAATTACTTGTTCCCCTAAATTGGATTGACCCTCAAGTTTTAGCCACCAAATATTGGCGGGTATCCTTGGCTTAATTTTCTTAGGTAATATAATCCTCAGTTGTTTGGCAAATAATCTATTGGCGTTAGGAACTTAGAACTAATTGATTCAGGATGTGTTACCCAATGACGATTCTACCTTTTGACACAAGCGTTAGAACGCCTAAGTAGTTTTCATTGACTCCCCATCCATTTGCTCAAAATAATTCCCATAATAAATTGACAGTCAGGTGTTGCTCCCTCATCAAAATCTTTCTTGATATTGTTGAGAATGGTCCCCCACAAAATATCCTTAGATGGTGACTAATCCCCTATATTAAATTGTCCCACTAATCATCAAATTGATAGATTGGTCAATAGGTTAAATAATGTGGTCAACTGAAATTCCAACAATTGATTAGAGTAGCGGTGAGGTCTATAGGGCATTTGGGGTATTATTTCTGGGGTTTGTATATGGTTGGTCAAAATTAGAATCACAACACATATATGATTTAGCTTTAGACAAGAGGCACTGCTAATTTTACATTATCTGACTTTAACCTTTCATTTATTTATCTGATACTTTTATAATACTTTATGTTCAAATCTATAAATTTATAATATTTTTTCTTTGTAAAGAACAAGTTACTCATAGTAATAGTATACTTCTTAGCATTATTTAAAAACATGATTTAAGAGATAAAGTGTAATATATAACCAGTGCTAGTCAAAATAATATAGTGCTTTTTTACATATGAATCATAATTATAAACATGGCTTCTTCTTAATCTTTTTGCTAAGATATTATGTTTATCTTATAATTTCTAGTCTAAATGATACATTTGGTATGATCTATATACCTAATTTCATGTATAATAATTACATAGTATATCTAAATGTCTCGTCAAAAACTGCAATTCAATCTACTAAAAGAAGTTTCTGTAATGCCAATTAAACATTTCTTTGATATAGCAACAGTAGTTTTAGGAAAGATTTTTAAGATCTATAAAATTAGCAACTTTTTATAAATGGTCTAGGGCTTTTTATTTACACTCAATATTCACTTTTATGTGAAATATAACAAAAGTAAATTAATCAACACATCTTGCCACGTCCATTTTATGTTGATGTCCTCAAATCCGCCACCTGCGTCAGTGTGGTGCAGCGATGATCCACCACCTAGCATATTCCACCCTGTGAGGAGATGTGTTCAGATGGGCTTGAAAGTCCACCACACTCTTCTGGCCAATTTGTCCCTCCATGGTAATTAGCACTTTACCTTGTGTACATCCACCTGACCCAACACCATCCTCTTGCCCTCCCTCAATACACCATAAAGTTTTGCCTCTGTATCAACTACTGGCACTTATTCCTGTATACC
Source organism: Massospora cicadina (assembly GCA_022478985.1). Lineage (NCBI taxonomy): Eukaryota > Fungi > Entomophthoromycota > Entomophthoromycetes > Entomophthorales > Entomophthoraceae > Massospora > Massospora cicadina. Next base: position 99,859 of record JAKSZP010007921.1, read on the forward strand.
AACAAAGCACTAATTAAATTTTACCAACACAGCCTTCATACCAGCTGGCTTTATTTATTTCCGCCATTTTAAGGGTTATTTTGAAATCAGCTCCCAAATGGAGGAGTACGCTGAAATGGCGGCGTTGACTCCTTCAATCTATGAAAATACCCCCATTTCTACTACCTGTACTCATCTCTCTGCTGAGACCACACTGGTGATGTCATTTGCAAACCTCCCTTAACATCATTCATCCCAAAGTTTGTATGATGTATCAATGTCAGGTATTTTGTCTTATGACACTAATACAAACCTCATCTTCACTGTTCCCTCTGGTGCAGAGCGCCTTACTGCCCCTCACGCCACCACCATTATCATCTGACACCAATCTGCCATTGTCTAACAAAACCCCTGTATGCCCACATCACTGTGGCACCAGAGCATTTCTTTTGGGCTCAAAGTGAGAACATTTGACAGACTTGTCCCCTCTGCTTTGAGTTAGATAATTTTAAAAAGCCCTGCCCCCATGTTGCTTCACTTGTTACTATTTCTTCTCCCTTGCCAGCGGCGTCTGAATGTGATGTTTTGTTGCCACCTCCCAACACACATACTTTCTCATTGGACCACCACTGGAAATCAGCCCCACCAAAACCTCCAGCCACACTCACCACCTTAAATCCAACCTAACCAATTAAAGTTAGACTTGGACCACTGCTACTCCCAAGAAACTCCCCATTTGCATACTACCACCCACCCTAATTCTGCCTCCGCTGTTCAATTGAACCAAAAATTCTTGGGCCCTGTTGGATAAGGTCGCCATATCATGTGCAATTATCATGAATAAGGTTGACAAATCAGTTGAACATGCCCCAAAAGGCCATAAATTTGGCTAAAATTCTTAATTTTGATTTTGACAGACCTCTACCTCCTAGACGTTATGCTCCTAAACCCAATGCCATCCAAAGTTATCACCAGATTCCCTTAGCAGTGGTGGCCTCACCTTGTTGTCATCACCTCCATAATGAATTGGTAAAACCTGATAGTAAATTCAATAATGGGCTGAGCATACTTAACTTACCCCTTATTTTCCTAAAGGAGCGCAGGCAAAAATCTCCAAATTGGGTGACGACGCCTTTGCTGATATCTTAGATGTTGCAAAAATAGTACAAACACCCTAAAGACTGTAAACACCCAGCAAAATATTGCCAGTATTGCCATAATCCCTGATGCCCGCCTTAAGCTGAACATAACTTTGATGAATAAAAAAGGCTATCCTCTAGACTGTTATTGAGGATATAAATTATTTTGTCACAAATGTCAAACTACACCATGCTGATGCCCCAACGCCCTTGCTCTTAGCTTTAATCCGCGTTTTAATCTCTTGGGCACCTGTTGATGATTTGTACTTGCAGTTGAGCTGCCTGACCCTTCCTTCCCTTCTGCCATGGTGGGTTAACAGCCCTCCGCTCCTGCCTTGTTGGAGGTTTTTTTTGTTGTTCTGTTCTGTTTTGTTTCATTTTACTTTTTATTTTTGTTTTGTTTGCTCTTTGAGAATCAGTAATGTCCATCCTCTGGTCAGTGTACCTCAAATAAGTTAAAAAAATGTATAAAAGTTAAAATAGTTTAAGAGAGCTATAAAATTAAAATTTTAGCAGAGATATTTTGGTATATAGAAAGTAAGAAAGTGTAATAGGTTATAGTGTCTATAAGGTTAAATTTAAGAGTGGGTGATAATATTAACATATAGTGCTATGTAGCATAGGGTAATGTTAAAGCACCTATAAGTTGCCATATATTGAAAAATAAACGAAGAAAGGTTAATTTATATATAATTAGCATAAAAAAAGAAGATCTGGAAAAAAGGTGTTTATATAGTTTATTAGATTAAAAAATTATAGGTGCTTATATCTATATTGTCATAGATATATATAATATAGTCACATGAACGTCATACTTTAAGTGGCATATATGCTGCTTAGTACTACTTTAGTAAAGGTAAAGAATGAGTTTATGGCATAGGAGCCGTGCCTATAAAGTATAAAACATCAAGGTATAATTGGATAAAAATATATGTAATGGATTGATAAGGGTTATATGCATAGAGGCTTTACCTATAGGATAAATAACAATTCTTATAAGTTATAATCTTTTTTAAATAGGAATTGTGGTAGAGATTAAAAAATTAGCACTGTTACTATAAAATGCATTTTTAAATTAGAAATTGTTGATATAATTTAAATCATGTTGAGAAAAGATATAGGAGAAGAACATATAGAACAATTACTTTTGACTTCATGTATATATAGAAATGGCAAAAGAAAAATCAATAAATCATTTTAGGACTATAGGTCTATCCTCATAATAATTGAGACTATTATCTGTGTCAAGATTCTGATATAACTGGATGATAAGCCTAAAATAGCCATGGCAGATTGACCAGAATCCGCTAACCATGATTTATAGTTACAATACTGAGAACCTTGTGAAAAAACAATATTGGGTTGGAAAGTTTGTTATTGGATCGCCTCCAAATCAAGTGATAAGGTGATGTTGAAGTACAAATAATAATGAGATGTTGATGTACAAAATATCATGAGTGGATCGGCTTAAACTAAGACAACTGTGAATTTAATAAATGGTAAACTCTGCCAGAACCAATGAGTATATGACGGAAAAAATAGTCTAAGCAAGAGGGTTGGTATTAACTGAAGTCACTGATATATAAGTAATATAAGAAGATTGAAAAGGAGAATTCCTAGTAGAGAAGAAGTGAGCAGACTAGGGATGATCCGCTGATAATAGTTAAGATAAAATAAAAAAGTTTTGTTGGGGAAATTGCTTCATATATTAAAATTTTATACGTTTTTTTATTGATGACAATTATAATATTTGTCCTATTGCTCAGTGAGCGTAACAATGTGCAGAAACCCTTTGGCATATCTCTGATAGACCATCAAAATTTAACAGTGATGCTCACTACAGGGGGCCCTTTAATCATTCACAAGAAAATAATAATTATCCAGTTGCTGGCCTTGTCATGTCAGACTTGCTTTGGAAGGGAAATTCCTGAAGTGCTACATCAGGCAAATATGTGGAACGTAACTTACCTTGGACGCTGTGCTCAAAAGGCAGGACAAGCTTCTTCAAGAGGTTTGTAGTGATAAGCTGCCTCAATTCAATCACAATGGAATATTCATGGGTTCTTTAAGTGATTCAAGTTTGCAATGAAATGAGCCTTAGATTGGCATAAAGAAAAACTGTCAATATCACCTTAGATGTTGGAATTGTAGACCAAGTCACCTGTTATCTTTCAAACAGTTCAGTAACATACCAATAAGTGAAGGATACTGTTTGTGGTTGTTTGGGTACCACAAAGATGTCACAGCGGAAGGCTGAGTTCTTGACCATTAGATCTCGTCATAATGAGACCCTCATTGTGTTTTCTGATCAATTTATGACTGAAGCTCACATGTTAATTGGTGCTGAGATTTTATCCAAATATGATGTGTGCATTACAATAACCTCTGCAGAGAAGCCATCCCATGAGTTTTACAATGGCATGACCCCAATGTTGGATGACGATGTACCCTTGCTTAAAGTTATACAGTTTTTGCACCATCTATCCGTAACCTTTCCTCCACCCAATACAGAGAAGAAACATACTGCTGCCATCGCCAGACCTTTTGTTTTGCGGGAAATTGCCGCATCAGTTCATACTCTGCCGAGTTACCCCCCAGTCATTTTACTTCCACCATGGACCTGCTTATTATCAACAGCCCAACTACCAAACTGAGCCTAATTACGACGATCACCAACAATAAATTATTGGTGAGGCCCATCTTACAATAATAAAGGATATAGGCCCTTCAGGGTTAATTGTTTAAATGCGGTCGGCCTAGGCACCTGGATTGAGGTTGCCCCAATTGGAGGGTCCATCACATACAGCAGGAACAGTACTATCATGGAAAAGTCAGAGCAGAGTAGAGATGGGAGTCTCTACCTCCGCTATACCAATCCCAAACTACCCACCTGAACTTAACACTGTATTTTCAGCAGAAGTCCTTCCATACAATGACGCATTCCTATATCAGCAGCCAGTTGGAGAGGTGAATATATTGACACAAGTGCAATCCAAAGCTGCGGCAGAAGAAGGATCTTAGATGCAGCCAAGCCATACGCTTATCAAATGTTTGACCAAGGTTCCCCTGACAAGTTGGGCTAACTGCAGATGCATCTTCCTTGCAAGGAGTAAAAATCGCCAAACTGGTCAACACTATCATCAAAGAATCCCTAAAGTTAGTGAGGGGATTGTGAGTTACCTTGGAAATGAAGATTCTTAAATGTCCATGCATTAAACAAACAAATTCATCATATTCAGAATGTGTGTACTGTGACATTATTGTAGCTAAAACTTGAGTCCACGCTATAATAGATACAGTTGCTCCAGTTAACATATTTTCCACTAAGTTGTTGGCGAAGTTATCATTATAGCCTGATGTAGAATACCGGATGGTGTATGGGTCCATGGGAGAGAATAGCACATTCTCTGAGGGAGCACACAGCGCGCTACCTTTGCAGTTTGAGTTGATAGTCATTGCATCTCCAGCAATAGTGTTATTAAACAGCTAGTATGTTATGTTAATTGAGACCACTTTCATGTGACACTTTGATGCTGTCATTGATACGACAGTGGATACCATTGAAATTTTGGGGGAGCGGATCCTGATATACTTCACCTCTAGTGAAGTGCCAAATGATCCAGTGCACATGAGACATATCAACCTGGTATAAAGTTATGGGGTAATTTCAGTTTGATACCATTGATTAAAGAGCAAGACCTGGACTTCCCCCAACAGATATACAGATATCAAGGGCTGCCGCTCAGAGCTGCTGGCTTATGTCCATACCCTCTGGTCACCTAGTAATAGCGAACACTGAATTGGTTGTAGAAATTCCAGATGGACTCTATAGGGAAGTTCTTAGCCCTAACCAACAAATGTGGTTTGAGTTCTCAGGAGGATCCAACCATTATATTTTTGCAACATGGGGAGAAAAATGTTATATTAGCAAATCTACAGAATGAACCAATGCAAATCCGCAACACCAATTAGTGGAGTATTTACACTTGACCCCTGTTGAGGAGATCCTTCAGGTTCATAAGTTCAAGTCACTGGATGAATATGGTCTACCAGCTAAACCGCAACCTGGCATAATGATGGTGATACCATGTAAAAACTTAGTCAGATTGACAGAAGAACAGAAGGATGGGCGATATCTTTACATAAAAAATAAGAAGATTTTTGCTGTTGATGACCACAAATTTGGGGTGCACTTGGGTGTGGTCCATCGATTGGATACTGGGGATCATCTCCCCATCAGGTCGTGGCCAATCCGTTAGTCTAAGGCAGCTAAGGAAGTAGTAACCAAATAAATTGAAAAGCTTCTGAAGCAAGTGATGTTCAAACCGTTAGAGTCCATGGGCTTTTCCAGTTCTTATGGTAAAAAAAGGACAGCACCAACTGGGTAGCAATAGACTACTGGAAGATCAATGGCATCACCAATAGGGACTTGTATCCTTTGCTATGGATTGACAATTCTTTGGATCAGTTAGGGGAGTGCGCTACTTCTTAGCAATGGATTTGATATCTGGTTACTAGCACATTGAGCTGCTCATGGCGGAACAGTAGAAATGAACTATTATCACGTCCAAGGTGCTTTTTCAACTAACTCAGATGCCTCAAGGACTGTGTAACGCCACAGCTACATTTCAACGGGCCATGGACACTAATTTCAGAGACTTTAAGATGTCATATTTTCTCATGTACTTCAACAATATCAATGTTTTTTACGTACACTCTCCAAGTACTCTACCCATCTGAAGGAGGTATTATGTCAGTTTGTGGAGGCCAACATCAAAATTAAGCCCATAAATGCAACTTCATTAAGGACCAACTGGTGTACCTTGGGTTTGTGGTAGATGTGACTGGGCTGAAGCTCAAACCAGCCGCCAAGTTGAAGGCTATCCAAAAGATGACTATGTCAACTAGTAAAAGCGATATACAAGACTTTTAGGATAATTCGTGTCAACCTTTTGGAAAAACGGGTTAAATCCGCCAAGATGGTTGCACAGGATAATTATCACTAATAAACGGAATGGAGAATATGCAGACGCCGATTCTAAATATAAAACTGATATATATAAGATATAAAGCAATTTCCTGACAACCACTTTTTATTATAATATAGAATTTCAAGAAAATATCTGAGGAATACTCAAAAATCTCCTCTCTTATCCTTCAACCCAACTATATCTCAGTGTTCTTAGTCAGTTTCACCTTTCTGCTTAGTAATCTCATATATGTTCCAAGTTTAGAAGTTTTCAATTATTTTAAGGTTTTCGGAATTCTTTTCAATTTGCATCTTTATTATTACTGTTGTTGATTTGATTCAAAACAATATAATCTCCCACTAAATCCCGAGGCTCAATTCAACTCTAACTTACAATATGCTAGAATTTATAGCTTATCATCCAGTCATATCAGTCTCAACATTACCCCCCTTTGACTGGATGATAAGCTCCTATTTGTATGCTCTGAGGAACTTTATGTGAAATTGGTTGATTATCTGACCACCTGCAGGTTCTTTAATGGTGTAGGCATCTGTAACAAATTTATCAGGGTCTTGATTAAATTTGGCCAGTAACCACTATAAATATATAGAATGCACAGGTTTGGGAATTTGTGCAATACTTCCACATTGTAAAATAGTTGATATAATCGTTTAATAATGGTATGACAACTATTATCTGTAGTTTAATGGAAGTACTAGATTTTGGCTCAACGCTTGGCCAGTATTCCTCTCCCAAATACTTGTGATTTCTTGGAATAGGGATTCATTTTCTCATACCACTTAACCCAAGCTGCTCTAGGATCCTCATTTATGGTTTCTCTGTCATGGATGCAGCTGATAAGAATTAGACTAGGCTCTTAGCATGGGTGTGTGAGCACCCAGTGGAGAGCCTAGAATTCCAAAGGCACAGCGGTCCTAGCGACTTGAAGTAGGGGAGATCTATTGGGGACTTGAGGAAAGTAAAGGTTCATATACGTACTGAAGGCCCCCAAGGCAAACCAGATAGTTGCAATGGGGGCAACTGCAAGTCTTGCAGAGGCAACCCCATGGGTGGGAGAGGTGTGGAGGATGATGACTCATAAAGGGTTCGCAGTTGCTGGCCTTCAGCTTTGAACAGGTAAGTTTGCGCGCCAGCAAGGGGTGGCACAGGGGCCGCCGCGTGAACAGGGGTGCAAGCAGTTAGGGAAATGGACCCGTGGTCAGCATTAGGACCAAGCTCCCCTTGGGCGGGGTGCTCCAGGATCCTCAAGTGGGTGAGGCCAGTGGCAGATGAGCCAGGTATGGGGGCCAAGTTCATGAGAACCAGGGCAAGGGCGCCCTGGCGCTGCTCCAACAAGGAGCTGTCTCAGAGATCCCAGTGATGGAGTGAATGGATGGATTCGCATTAAACAGATAAGAAAAAGCAGATGGAGAAATGACTTTGTTATCAGGGGCGAGATGGTTTATGGCAGATACAATCCGCCACCACATGGCAGGGTCGAGCACCCAGATGACCCAGTCAGTGAACATCTGGGTGAGTATCTGGATAACGGCACACTTTGACATTTTGATCGGTGAAATTTTGATAAAAAGTAAATAGATGGAGGCCACAGCAAGGTGTCCGGGGTATTTGATTTTTATTTAGCACAATGCGCAGGAAGATTAGAAAGTGAACTGACAACTGCCCCTCAACAGGGCAGTTGCCTTAAGTATGGGGAGAATTACATAGTAAAGGTTCCAAGGGATTAATTGATTGGGTTTGGTGATGGGATTAGGTTGGCTGGTGGGGAGGAGGGTGGGGGGGATGTCCAAGATCTTGGCAAAAATCAAAAAAAAAACTTTTGCAGATTTTTCCAAATTTTTAAGGCCAAACCAGGTCGATTGTACCAATATGGGCCCTGGCCATCTGAGTTGGCCTGTTCACATGGTTTGAATTCCCTGGATTTGTCCCGGGGGGCTGTGGCCACTGTGCTGGGTCATTCAAAACCTGGTCTGAACTCGTGATCTGACTATTTGTGCAAGCCAAACTTCCTGTATCCGTCCTGGGGAGTAGGGGCAACTGGTCTGAGTCAATTGCAACCTAGTTTGAAACCCAAATCATGCGCTGATCTGATTTCTGGCCTTGAACTGTCCAGACCATCTCTTCCAGCCTGAAATTTTCAGACCAGGCTCTGACATTAGTACTGGCTATCTCCTCAAAATTTTGGCATGATTTTACTGGTGAATGAGGGGTCCCAGGGGCCTGCCCATGGCCCCTGGCTTGCATAATCTCCTGGCAGACCACCTCTATTAGGCTTACCAGGGTTGAGGAGGGGGAGGGGAGAAACCTGGTTGCCTTTAGGTGGAAGGGCAGTCACCCAGCGCTCATCTACCATATGCGTCAAATTGCTCAACTACGACAGGGGGTCTACTTGAGCCTTTAGACCCTTTTTGTCCGAAAGGGATGTTGCTTCCTATTAGTTGCAGGGGCTGGTCCCTGGACTTACACTACCCTTTCCTTTTATACAGGGAGCAGACTATCTGGGGCATGGACCAAGGCATAATTCTTGTGCCCCTTTGGGAGCTTTATGGCCAGGATGGCCGCGATCTTCTGGGGGGATGGAGAGCTCCCAGGTGAGAGGTGTGGAATTCCTCTATCAGGTCCTTGCAATTTGTGCAATCACGTGCACTTAACCAGCTGTTCTCATAAGAGGGGTAGCCTTTCCAGGCAACCAGGTATTGAATGGATCTGCAGGACCTCCGGGAAGCCAGGATAGCCTCCATCTCCACTTCCTTGGATTCCACAACAAGGATTGGCTCTAGTGATGTTGGCCTTTCCCCTTTGAAGGGGGTCAGGATGGAAGTATGGAAGACATTAAGCTGCTTCCAATGAGCGGGCATCTTCAAATGGTAGGCTCCATTGCCTAAGTTTTTCTTGACCTTGAAGGGACCAAAGCATTTGGCTGTGAGTTTTCGGGTGGGGGCATTCAAGGGAAGATTGTGGGTGTCAAGTACGACTAGGGAGCCAATTTCGATCTTATGTCCAGGGAGGCACTTCCAATCAGCAAACTTTTTAGTCCTTGATGGACTTCTTCAAATGCTTGCGAACCAAGTTATGTGTCTTGTGGAGTTCACACATGTGGTCTTTAGCTGCAGGAACTGCTGAGGAGAGCTGGGGGCCAATTTGGAAGGAGGGGTTGTAACCCAGGGTGGCTTCAAAGGGGGAGAGGTTGGTCAAGGAGTGGAGTGAATTGTTATATGCATACTGTGCGAGGGGTTGGTCCTTGGCGCAAGTATCTTGCAAGGCTGTCGCATAACAACGCAGGTCTTGCTCCAGTACCTGGTTTACCCGCTCAGTCTGCCCATCTGACTGGGGGAGGTAGGCAGTAGATCTTCAGGGCTTGATGCTGAGGAGTGTTAGCAACTCTTCCCAGAACTGGGTGATAAACTGGGGTCCCCTGTCGCTCACTATCTCTTTGGGGAGTCCAAACATGGCAAAGACGTGGTTGACAAATAAATTTGTGGTCTCCACTATGGTAATAGAGGAGAGGCAGGGGATGAAGAGCGCAAACTTGGTAAAACTATATACGACTTTCATGATAGCATCTGTGCCATTAGAGGGGGAGCTCCACAATGAAGTCCACTGAGACTGAGGTCCATGGGCCTACAGCCTGCTGCAGGAGTGTGTAGCAACCCCTTCTTCCTGGAATGATCCAATTTTGCTTGGGTGCAGGTGACACAGCGGGAGATCCAGGAGGGGGATTCCTTTGAGGACCCCAGCCAATTATAAGTTCTCTTTATGAGATCCGCGCACTTCTTAATGCCAGGGTGACCAACAGTCTGGGGGACATGGTGTTCCTCGATAACACAGCTACGTAGGGATGGGGGGACCCAAACCTGATTCCAGAACCAGATGGTTCCCTCCTGCAAAGTATATGGGGCTCTCTTCCAACTCATAGACTTTAAGTCAGTATAAAGCTCTAATCCTTCGGGGCAACAGGTCTGGGCAGCGAGGACACGCAGGAGGAGTGGGACATCTGGGGCAAGGTCAGCAGAAGCTACTGTTGGGGGGGCCAAGGAGAGGATTTGGGAGGAGGGCACTACACTAGTAAGCTCTAGTGGGTCCTCTCCATCATCAGGGATAGAGATGGGTTCTAGCTGAGCATGTCCGGCAACATGTTCAGGGGCCTTTTATGAATTCATATTTAAAATGAAACCCACATAGATCCTGGTATGTGCAAGTTTATCTGGTACCCCAACTTCTGGGGTTTGCAGTAGTATAGTAATGCCTTATGGTCAGTCTGAACAGTTATTATGTGCTGGGCGCCCTGCAGGAGGTATCACCAGTGGGTGAGTGACCACGCCACTGACGATAGCTCCTTGTTGTATAATTGCTACACTTGTTCTGTGGAGGTGAATTTGTGGGAGTAGTAGGCTACTGGGTGCTCGACCCCCTCATTTTCCTGTAGTAGCACGGCGCCCACCACAACTGACAAGGCGTCGCAGGCTACTATAAAGGGGCGGGAGGTGTCAGCATGCCACAGAACTGGGGCGGTGAGGATAACCTCTTTGATAGACTTGAAGGCCTGCTGGCATTCCGGGGACCACTTGAAGGGGGCGTTCTTCCCTGTGAGGGGGTGAAGGGTTGCCGCCAGTTGGGTGAGGGCTGGGGAGAATTATTTTAAGAAGGTGATGGTGCTGAGGAAACTTCAAAGTTGTTTTTATGTAGTTGGGGTAGGCCAAGACTGGATCGCCTCGAGCTTAGAAGGGGGAACAGCATATCCATCCTTCTGGATGAGTTAACCTAAGAAGGTCGCCTCATCCCAAAAATTCGCACTTTTAGGGTTTTAAAAACCCTGCCTTGTGGAGGGCTGCCACCACTACTTCTAGATCCTTGGCGTTTTACTTCGGGGTAGGGGAGTGGATCAGAATATCATTGATGTAGGCTACAGATCATGAGAAGCACAAGTCTACAAGCACATCATCGATGAGGCGTTGGAAGGTAGCCGGAGCATTCTACAATCCAAAGGGCATCACTATGAAATGAAAAAGTCCCCGGCATGTGCGGATAGCTGTGAGCCACTCCTGTCCTCTCGCCACCCTCACCTGGATGAAGGTGTTAACCAAATCCAACTTCGAGAAGACCTGGGATTTGGTGATGGCTTAGTCAATGTTTTTCTCTAAGGGTAAAGGATAGGGGTCAGGGATGGCGATGTTGTTGAGGTGGCCATAGTCGATGCAAGGGCGCAGGGTGCCATCTGCTTTCCAAGCAAAAACTATGGGGGAGGCGACTGGGGAAGATTTCTTAATAAGCCACCCCTTCTCTAACATCTTGTCTAGCAAATGCCCAAAGCCTTGTCCTCTTCCTCATTGTAGGGGTATAGGGGGCAGTTGATCTTGACTAGATCAACTGTCAGCTGGAACAGTAGGTCATATTCAGAGTATAGTGGGAGCTTGAAAGACAGTGACATGTCAAAGATGGACTTATAGGGGGTTAGGAAGGGAGGGAAGTCTAAAGGGAGGTCAATAGAGTGGGATTAGGGGGAAATGGAGCCAGGGATGTGCCTGTGGGGAGGGTTTATAATAAGGGAAACTCTCCACTCAACTCGAGATTTGAGAACAACAAGGAGCTATTTGCAAGGTTAATGCAGACCTGCTGGCGCCGCCACTAGCCCACCCCCAAGATCACGGGATAGAGAAAGTCCTGTGCGGCTGAGAAGTGGTCACTAAACCTAAAATCGTGAACAGAGAAGTGCAATGGGCATCAGATGCAGTAGGACTTCATGGGCTCTGATGAAGCACCCAGGACTGATGAGGCTTCTTCCATCGCCAGGTCCAAGGAACGTGCCATACTGAGGTCAATAAAGTTGCCTGCTGCTCTGGTGTCAAGGAGGGCTTGCACAGTGATTCTTGCCTGACTTTGAGGGGAAATAAATAGAGAACAAGAAGTAGACTTGATCCATCTAGTACTAAAAAAGGAAGTAGACTTGATCCTCTTTATTGGGATGGGTGAGAGAGAGGGCAGCCGAGGAGGGGGCATGACCCATCATCAGAAGATATTGACCAAGAGGCGCCGGGCTGGTCTGTGGCTGGGGAGGGGTTTCTTCTTCATCCTTGTCCCAAATGGGGCAGCGAGGGTTGATTCATACACCAGCTCCACTCTCTTTGAGGGGGAATCAGGGTTAACTGGGGGCGATAGCACCAAGGCGGGCAGGCTATGACCTTGGTGAATCAGGGACCCACTTTCCTGATCTGGGGTGAGGGCAGGGGGTGCGGCAGGCGAGGATTCTTCTGAGGGGAAGGTACCCAAGGTGGGTACATGGGGGTAGAGGGCGGCGAGGCCTGGAGGACGCTTCCAATGGCTGCGACCACTGGCAGGGGGAAGGGGTGGCACGCGGTACCTCAAGAGCTGTGACATCACACGCGGGGGTATGGAAAGGCCTTGCCCCAATTACATGGGCCACAGAGAATGCAATTTCTAAGGACCTGAGGAGGGGGTCCTAAGATGCATGGGCGGTTGCAGTGGGGTCCAAGACATCTTGGAAGGTGGAGATGACGATTTTGGGATGGATGGGCACAGTGGGAGCCAGGACCACAAAAGCTTTGATCAGGGAGGTTAGGTCCGTGGCTGTCTGTCCTAGTGTGAAAAAGCCGGAGGAGGCGTGCCAGTTTAGACTCAGGGGCCTGAACCGCTGAAGTGACCAGCGCAAGTAAAGGGGTGAGGTTCCCAGACTTAACAGCGGAGCAGAGCACTCCCCTGACCCAATGATGGGCATCCCCATCTAGGGCGTCAAGGAGAGCTATGCTCTGCTGGGCATCAGAGGGAAGGGGGATGTCCCCCCATCAGCAGTAAAGCGCACCTGAAGTTCTTCCAGGACACTCAGGATTTGGTTGGCCACCTCATCAGAAGGGATAGGGGGGACCCCCAACCCTATCATGTTGACTGATGGGGTGACTCTTGTCACCAGGGCTCGGCGGAGCAGGGACCAGTTCAACACAGCCTGGTGGCACGCTCAGATGAACGAGGCAGCCGACCAGCAGGAGAAGGACAGTTCATAAAGAAAGAGCACGTTTAGGGTAAGAGTGTAGGCCAACGCTTCTCCAGTGCCAGCGAGGAGGGCAGAGAAGGCTGAGGTTCCTGGTCAGTTCATTATGTCATGGATGCAGCTGATATGAATTATACTGGGTTTCCAGTCTGGGTATGTGAGCACCCAGTGGAGAGCCCAGAATGCCAAAGGCACAGCGGTCCAAGTGACTTGAAGTAGGGGAGATCTATTGGGGATATGAGGAAAGTAAAGGTTCATCAACATACCAAAGGCCCCAAGACAAACCAGATGGTTGTAATGGGGGCAACCGCAAGTCATGCAGGGGCAACCCCCAAGGGCGGAAGAGGCGGGGAGGATGATGACTCCTCCAGGGTTCACAGTTGCTGGCCTTCAGCTTCAAACAGGCGAGTTTACACCCAAGTGAGGGGCGGCACAGGGGCCACCACATGAACAGGGGTACAGGTGGATAGGGAAATGGACCCGCAGTAAACATTAGGACCAAGCTCCCCTTGGGTGGGGTACTCCAGGATCCTCAGGTGGGTGGTTCCAGTGGTGGACAAGCCAGGTATGGGGGCTGAGTTTGCGAGCACCAAGGCAGGGGCGCCCTGGCACTGCTCCAACAGGAGAGCAGTCTTGGAGATCCCAGTGATGGAGCGAACAGACAGATTTGCATCAAACAGATATGCGAAGATGGATGGAGAAATGACTTTGTTGTTGGGGGCAAGATGGTTTATGGCAGGGTCAAACGACTGGATGACCCAGTCAGCAAACATCGGGATGAGTTTCTGAATAATGGCGCGCTTCGCCATATTGATCAGCAGAAGTTTTAATAAAAGTAAATAGATGGATGCTGCGGCAAGGTGTCCAAGAATTTGAGTTTTATTTAGCGCAAAGCATGGGAAGATTAGAGAATGAACTGACAACCGCCCCTTGACAGGGCAGTTGACTAAAGTATGGGGAGAATCACATAGTTGAGGTGCCAAGGGATTGGTTGATTGGGGATCGGTGATGGGATTTGGTTGGCTGGTGGGGAGGAGGGTGGGGGAATTTTCAAGATCTTAGCAAAAATCAAAAAAAAAAATTTGCAGATTTTTCCAAATTTTTGGGGCCAAACCAGGTCGATTGTACCAATATGGGCCCTGGCCATCTGAGTTGGCCTGTTCGCATGGTTTGAATTCCCTGGATTTGTCCCGGGGGCTGTGGCCACTGTGCTGGGTCATTATAACCTGGTCTGAACTCAAGATCTGACTATTTGCGCGATCCAAACTTCCTGTATCCGTCCTTGGGAGTAGGGGCAGCTGTTTTGAGTCAATTGCAACCTGGTTTGAAACCCAAATCATGCGCTGATCTGATTTCTGGCCTTGACCTGTCCAGACTAGATTCTCCAGCCTAGAATTTGCAGACCAGGCTCCGTCATTAGTACTGGCTATTTCCTCAAAATTTTGGCATGATTTTCCTGGTGAGTAAGGGTCTCAGGGGCCTGCCCATGGCCCCTGGATTGCATGATCTCCTGGAAGACCCCCTCTATTAGGCTTACCAGGGTTGAGGAGGGGGAGGGGAGAAACCTGGTTGTCTTTAGGTGGAAGGGCAGTCACCCAGCGCTCATCTACCATATGCGCCAAATTGCTCAACTGCGACAGGGGGTCCACTTGGGCCTATGGACCCATTTTTTTCTGAAAGGGGTGCTCCCTATCCAGTTGCAGGGGCTGGTCCCCAGGACTTACATTCTCTTGTTCAACACACAGTCAGCAGCAATCCCCAATTTAATTCCACTTCTTCTCTGGATCCCCACTCAGATCCTTACTCTTCATCTTAAAGAGTCTCCTATTTATCACACACAGCATCAATATCCCTGAAAAAGATTAGAACAAATGGATGCTGATAATGCTTACTAAGCTAAAGCTCAAGTATAAGTGATCCAGAATATACTGTTTTTATAAATACTATATACTGTATGTTTTATCTTTTATTAGTTAATTCTAGGGAATTTATAGTGAGGGATTCAGTGACCAACCCTCAGTTGACACCTCCTTGATGAAATGGAAGCCATTGCCATTGAATCACCCATCCTTATCTCAGCAGCGATGATCTTTCTCATCCTGGATAGGATTCTGTCATTGGACATCCTCTAGACCTAAATCAGAAAGGGTCAGAAAACGTGTCACTAACGTTTTCCTCTCAATAAAGCAAACTAACCATATTTGGCAAGTGACCTATTTAGGTAATGGGACTTGTTATCCATTAAGGCAGGTCACAAACCAACTGATTGATTTGTTAGTTGCAGACAGCATCACTCACCTCACAACTTACTCCTTAAATTCCCAATTGGTTGGTGATGAAACCTGACCAATTCAATTCATTACAACTGATAGTTAATCAACTATCAGATGTCCCTATTTCATCAGCAACTCTACCTAATGAGATCTTGAGCATTTTTCTGGAGTAATCCCCAATGGATCTGACTAGATGAATAGCCTAGAATTCCCCAAACATATTTACCCCAAAATCAGGGTCAACTGATTTCCAATTCACCTTGCATTAGGAAATTATCCCTAGCGATCCCTGGTAATCTAGCCAGCTGGGAATATTGGCTAAAATTTCAACCCATCCCCCCTATTGCCTAAAGTTCCAGCGAGAAAAGGATCAGGGAAGGAGAACACTGCTTCAGACACTTGGTCAAATACTTCATTTGCTCAAACAGAGAGTACAATCATCATTACTCAACGCTGCTCAGGATGTCAGCATTTACGAGTCTGAGGTATGGGAAAGAGTGGTTTTGATGTAAGTGAAGACCAAATTGGCCAAAAGACCTTGGTCAATTCTCAGTGGAACCTATTAATCGGTGTAACACTTTTAATACTAATATTAATAAAACTCAGGCAAATACCATGAGTCCAACTGATTGGATTGCGCCGATTATGTGGCGAATTCAGGGGAGTCCCTCAGAGGCTCTTTCCCCAGCCAATGTCAGTTTAGTTCACTTCCCCTTACAATGACCAGCCTCTTTTATAGAGTTGGTGGGGGCTCCTCAGGGCGAAAAGATTTTCCCCCTTTCTGATTGAACCCAATTAATTAAATCCCTTCCAAATGGTTTTGTTTTTCCAACAGTTACATCCCCATTGGCCCTTGCATTGAAGCAATGCGAGTTTCAAACTAACTGATAGGCCGCTTTTGAACATTTCCTAATTTGGACAGCACCAATCAATCTGAACTTGAGGCATGAAAAGTCTAAATTACTATTATTTGTGAGTCTCAAATTAACTGATAGGCTGAAACCACATATTTTTAATTCAGATAGCATTAAGCAATCTGAGCCTGAACTATGAATCGTTCATTTATTATCACACTATTATCAAAGCTTTAGTTTTTCCCCCATGCAGCGCCTATTAAAGAAACATATAAAAACGGTATTTTATTAAGTGCCTATTTATATTATTTTAGATAAGTGGTAAGAACAGCTCCTGTGATATTGTTGATATCAAGGCGATACTGCACCAGCGAGTCTAAAAAAGGGCCAAGAATCCAACACAGGACAACCTTTAGCATTCAGCTCTCTTCCTTGTCCTCCTTGCTACCGCCTACTCAGAGCGCAGTCCCCATGATCTTCTGTCATTCTGGGCTGATTGATCTACTCATGATGATATTAATCCCAGGATCTGAGTTTCCCCTATCAGGGCATATGACCCACTGTCATATTTAGGATTCTTGGTCTGGCGTCTTTAATTTCCTGATTTTCTCCTCATCCTTGACTTGAGACTCTTGCTGGCAATATTCGTTTCATGACCCAATAAAGAATTCTCTTTTATTCTCATCCTTGCTACTTTTCTTCTCATAATCTCTTGGCTCATATCATTCTTAATTCATCTCTGGAGAGCCTATCTTATTAATTTTGAGATTAATTTCTCCAAGATTGGAGCTTGATTGATTTCAGAGTGCATATTGTTGACTATCATATAAGTCCAACATACCCTCTCTCATCCAGCTCATATGTTGAATTCTGAATCATGGTACCAACAGCTGCTTAACAGCTTGTCTGATCAAGATCTTTAGCTCTTACAGCAGATGAGTCAGTATGAACGACGAAACCTCTTCTACAGTCCTTCCAGGACTCATACTCCTAGTCTGGCATCATTGGCTAGTCCTTCTGTGGAATTACCTGAAATGGTAACCAACCCATTGAAACCAGGTTAGTAATCGTCAAAGATGACTCATGGCCAATCCTTCCTCTGTTGTCAATTTCAGAGTTAGATTTTGAGACTCTCCTGGATTCAGCTCCTTTCATGGATGCACCTAACATCATCCTTGATCCTCCTGAAATAATGCCCTTTGCTCTTAGTTGTTCCTTCCTCATCAGGTCAGACTTGCTTCTGGAGTTCCTCTTCTGATTCAGTCAATACTACAAGCCAGTTGTCTTAGCCACCAAACTCACCATCAGCAACGGCGTACATTTCAAACTCCCCTACACAGAATTAAGGGCCCAAGGCAATGAGGCTTTATCCATAGCCCTGAGTTCTTCTGATCTCGAGAACATCCTAGATCAGGATATCGCAGCTTATGCTCTTTGCTTTTCAGGCCAAGTTCTTTAAAGTTGGGCCAAAAAGCTTCCAGCCTCTCCTGGCTTCCATCGCTCTTTCTGCTTCAGCTTCTGAGAAGCTCATAGTAATCGCTTGCAGGATGCCATTTTCTCCTTGCACGACTATCTCATTTCTGGTGCATCCCATCGGTATCTTCCACTGATGGCTTTAGTAGGGGGAATGATTTGGCAACCCCCATCTAGTATCCCTTGTTTGTTGCCAGCCCATATGTCTGGTGTTCTTGACAAAGCCTTTTGGCAAGCGCTCAAGACTAATCTTCTAGCTCCAGTACCATATTGGGATAACTCAGGGTTATTTGCTGACTGCCTCTTATTATACTGGTGCTTCCCTCCCTTCTCCAGGGTATTGCATTTGGCTTCTTCCAACATCACAATTTCCCTTCCCCTATTCACTTTCTTGCAGGGATCTGCATCCACTCAAAAACTTTGTTTTGTGTAGGTCTAGCCATCGCTAGAATCAGATCTCAAATAGATTTTAGTGGGTTATTCACTCCTACTGCAATCCATCCTTGCTCCCCAAGAGGTGAAATAGGCTGAAACATCCCCAAATTGAGGATAATCAATAAAAAATATAAAAATATTGATTTTATATGCAGTTTTAATAGTTTTTCCAATATTTTTATCAAACTTTTATTTTTTCCTTATTTTTCCATGGGACTTGAACTTGTTTTGGTTCAGCGGTCCATCTTTCTTTATTTTTCTCCCCAAACTGGATCCTAGATATTATTAAACCTACCAGTTTTCTATGGATCAGAGTTTTACTTTTTTAAGACTTAACCATCTAGTTTGGTTCAGAAATACTTTTTTCAGACTTGACCTAGTCATTAGGACATAACCAACTTAATGGTTCAGTGGTCATTTGGAGCTCTTTTTTTATTGATTATCACTTCAAATAGTTAGCATAAACACGATTTAATATCCTTCCATCCAAGAGGTCCTTGATGGAGTGGGCATCTGATGCCATCTTGGAAATAATCTCAAACGGATCTGACCAAAATGCATCCAATTCGTTTTTTCTTCTGAAACCATGTGTAACAATAAGCAACTCTTTCGCCTATTCAGTATTCTGATAAGGATGGTAAGTTCTTATTGTCCATCATTTTCACTCATATCTGTCTCTTCAATTTAGTATCAAATGTTTGCAATTACATTTTGATAAGGATATTCACAATAAGTTCAGATACTGCTTGACACTCATACCCAATGTTGGTTCCACCACCAAATATAATATTGGTGGCAACGTGACCTTCCTCCTATATAAGAATTCAAATGGCATTTTCCCATTACCATATGATGACTGATATTGTAGGCAAACGTCACCAAACTCTGGTACATTCCCCACGTAGAAGTTCTTCCTGTGACCATATTCCTCAGTGTCAAGGCCAGTGTCCCATTAACTCATTCCACCAGCCCATTCATCTCCAGCTGGTGGGGTGCAGACATGACTCCTCAGATCCCCATTATCTCGATTTACTGTGAGATCACATGAGACGTGAAGTTTGTCACATTGTTGCTCAGCAGGACCTATGGACATATATGTTGGTATACTACTTGACCCAGGATTAACTTCGCGGTACTGGTAGCATCTACTTTTGCCTGGGCCTTTGTCTCAAACCATCTTGTCAGATGATCAATCACAACTATTATGTACATTTACTCCCCCTGTGCTCATTGAAAATGGTCCATCACATCGATGGACACTGTATGACAAGCAAATCCAGGGCAGAACAGTTAGTATCCAGTTGAATCTTATTTTCCTTGTGCAAATGGCACTCCATGTGATGGACAGGGTCCCTGAACACCGCCACAAAGCAGTTAGGCAAGAGTGCCCAGGTAAGTGCCCATAGGCAGGAAATCCTGCTGTGGAAATTTCCCTAATCTGACTATTCGGGAAGCACTTTACTATGAAAGTTTGTGCCACAGTCAGTACTATGCTGGCGCCAAGTAAGAGGGTTTGTCCTCCAGAAAGCGCATATAAAGACTCAATGGCCTTGTAAAAGTCTGAGCTGTGGTCCATGTGCAGTTTACCTTAAGGACTTAGTAAAGATGATTTCTAATCTCTAAAAATTAATTTTGAAATAATTTAAACTTCATTGTATATTTTTAGAAGATGATACTGCTTTAAGCATTGTCAGCTCAGATTTATATTGAGCTTAGGGAGAATAGTGGGTCTTGTTATCCACGGAGTCTGCAGGCATCTATCAACAACAGGCATATTCTAAGGATCCAGCCCTCAATTCCTTGCTGATATCAATTACAAAACTAGGATTGGGTACCTTCATGGTTGCAGAAAATACTCTGCATTAATTATTTTGCTTCAAATCGTTCTCAAATCCTGAGCCTTTCCCTACATCCATATCTCTAATTCTAGTATTAGTTAAAAGGGTTTTGGCAGCCTCTGATTCGCCAGAGCGCCATTTATGAGGGTCTTCATCCTCGTCGCCCTTTTTGGTAATATTACAGTTAGCAGCATCTGGTTGGTCAGAGCACCTTTTTAAGGGGTTTCATCCTCATCGCCCTTTTGGTAATATTACAGTTGGCGGCATCTGGTTGGCCAGAGCGTCATTTAAAAGGATTTTTATCCTTAATGACACATTTGGGGACATAACTTGGCCACATTTGGTTGGACTAAACTTTTTTTGAGGATCTGCTCCCTCATCACCGCATTGGGAAATATTGTGTTTAGCAGCATCTGGTTGGCCAGAGCGCCCTTTATGAGGATTTTCTTCCTCATCCACCTCATGACATTTATTTAAATTCGATTTGTGGCATTCAATTTATCATATTGTCATTTATATAAATCATAATGATCATGCCCCTCACTCTTGGCCTTGATTGTCACCCTAGGGAAGATTAGGGCAATGTGATGGTCAGGCAACGCCTTAACTGTTACATCACCCCCCAGATAAGAGCCCCTTCTAACTCCAAAAACACCTCCACCTTCTGTGGGAAGTTGCTGCAATTGACGGCAGTCTGCCAGGTGGACTCTTCCACCAAGTAACTTGCCCACTTTACCAGATACCAGCCCTTTTTCCGTGACATCTTCATGTCTAGGATTTTCTCCACCTCATACTCAGCCTCTCATGAGTTCCCCATGTGGACAGGCTCTGGCTTCTCTGGAAGAGGGACTTCAAACTTCTTCAGTTGTGATACATGCTATACCGGATGCGTGCAAGATCCATTGGGAAACTCCAGTTTGTACACTACTTTGTTCACCTGGTGAAGAACCTTGAATGGGCCTAGGGCGACTGGTCCAAATTTCCTACAGCTAGTGGGAACCAAATAATTCTTTGCATTAATCATTACTAGGTCTCCTTTATTTAGCACCAGGGCCTCAGATTGGTGGGTTTCAGCCTTCTTCTTCTGCGCCTCTATCACTTTCATTAAATTCACATGTAAGGTTTCAGGTTTTCCCTCATCTCTGATGCCAGGTTGTTTGCCACTGGGTTTGGACCTCTGAGATGATTTTCCACTATCTTTAGGTGAAACCCATGGTTCGCCATGTGTCGTAATTCTGATATGCTTGAAAGATAACTGTGGGACAGCAGGGCCGAATCCGCCAAACATAGTATCAGTTATGATTATTCAAGCACCTCAAGATGAGGCGATATTGGGATATAACGAGTTTTTATTGGATATAATGGGTTTATTGTATCGTCTCTATATAAGGTGATAAGGCGATAAGGTGATGTCAATATTCAACAAATATTAAGTAAATCGCCTAGAATTAGGGTGATAGAGAATTAGAGAATAACAAGCCAAATTTGAGGAGAATTGATGGAATAAAATTGTCCAAGATATGAGAAGCAGTATCACCTGAAGCCGCTGTATATAGGTGAGATGGGCGATTGAGAGAGGTAGGTTGTTTTGAGCGTAGAAGAGATGAGACAGCGAAAAGTAGCTGTATTTAAAAATAAACAAAGAATCAAAATAGGCAATTGCTCCTATTTTAAGTATGTTTAAGTATGTCCGAAGGACTGACAATCCCTATATCATCCATCCATTGCTCAGTGGGTTTGACCTGCGCAAATAACTTGACAGATTCTATGATACCGTCCAAAAATATAACAGTGGTGCTCACTACAGGGGGCCCATTGATCAACCACCTAACACTCCAGAACTCCAGTCACCAGCCATACCTAACCCAAGCTGTGTTGTTGGGGAGTCTTTTTAAAACACTGCACCAGCTGGATATGAGGAACTCAAAGTTACCTTGGATGCGGTACTCAAAATCCAAGATGAACTTCTTCAAGAACTAGATGCTGTCATGCACCAACTTGATAGTAAGTTTAGCCAACTGAAAATCCTGGGGCTACAAAACAAAGAACTTACTGAATGATTGAATGATAACACCAAGCAGCTGCAGTGTACAGAACGAAGATTGACCAATTCTTCTCAGTCTTTTAACTGGGACAATGCTGACTATCAAGAAGAGGCGTCATATGTGGTAAATATGACGCTGGTCGAAGCTACTACACCCAAGATGGTAGTAATGGATATGCATATGAGTCAGAATGACACTTTCCTAAAGTAATGGTGGTACCGCCTATGGCAAAAAGCCATGCTACCCCTGAAGCGGCGGATATCCCAACTTCCGCTAATCCCTCTCCTCATTGAGAATCCGCTTTTGGATCTCAATCCATTCCTCAGTATGGCCCCAAACCCTGTGAACAGGATGAGGAGGTTAATATCAAAAATTACCTTCATTTGACTGCAACGGGAACATTCATGAGTTCTTTAATCAATTTGAGTTTGCAGCGGAAGGCGCATCTGATAGATGAGAGCTAATTTGTTAATATCTGCCTTGGATGTTGGAAGTGCCACTAAGGTAACCTGTTACCTCCCAAATAGCTCTGTCACCTATAAGATGTAAAGGATACCATACTCCGCATGTTTGGAGATACTTCAAAGATGTTGCAGCAGAAAGCAGAATTCTTAATGATTGGATTCTGTCAAAACGCGACTCTCCT
The DNA here is from genome assembly GCA_022478985.1 of Massospora cicadina. NCBI lineage: Eukaryota > Fungi > Entomophthoromycota > Entomophthoromycetes > Entomophthorales > Entomophthoraceae > Massospora > Massospora cicadina. Next base: position 122,535 of record JAKSZP010007921.1, read on the forward strand.
AGAGTTCGCTGATTGATTCACAACAGAAGCCCATGTACTTATTAGAGCTGGGTACTTAACAGAAGCTGACGTGTGCACTGCCATGTCCTCCACGGTAAAGCCATATTGTGAACTTTCTAATATTATTTCGACGCTTCTGGATGATGATGTACCTCTGCTTAAAATTGTACAGTTTCTGCATTGTGTATACCCTAACTTTCCGCCGCTGAATATGGAACATAAGACTACCACTGCTACTGCACCCTCTTATTCAGGAGAATACTATCATCCACCTCAGGCTCCAATTAGTAATCCTCAGCCTTTTTATAACTCTGCATCTCATCCTCAGTCGAATTATACTCAACAGTTCAATTAGTGTCAATGGGCTGGCCATGAAAACCGTCAGCAACTCAGTTATTGACCTGGACCCAACTATGCCAACCATCAACAATCAGTTTACCAACCTAAGGCTGGTTATGCAGGATGACCCCAAACTTTCCAGTCTGGACCAGCTTATGATAATCAAGGACGTGGCTCTTATGGGGTTAACTGCTACAAGTGTGGTCGCCCTAGTCATTTGGCAAAATTCTGCCATAACCACCATGTGAACTACGTACACCAAGATCAATACTATCATGGAAAAGATGGAGCGGAGTAGAGACAGGACCATCTACCTCCGTGATACCCACTTGTAACGTCCCTGAATCAATAGTAGTATACCCTGTAAAAGTCCCTCAGTACACTGATGAAATTTTATATCAGCAGCCAGTTGGAGAAGAAATGTGTGTTCCTGAGCTCAAGCCAAGGTGGTGGCAGAGAAAGAGTCCCCCGACCAACTAAAGCTATATGCCTGTCAAATGCTTGATCAAGCTTCCTCAGACCAACTTGATTCTGCCGCGGATGCGCCAACTCTGAAAGAGTGAACGTCGCCTTTCCAGTAGAAGCCATTTTCAGAGAATACCCCCAAGTCGGTGAGGGGATAATGAATTTTCTTGGTAAAAAAGAGAGCCCATAAATGTTCACGTCTTAAACAGTCAATATTCTTCTTATTCTGAGTGTACATACTGTGATATTTTTGTAGTCAAAAATAGAGTTCGCGCTATAATAGATACTGGTGCTTCAGTCAACATAGTTTCCACTAAGTTAGTCGCAAAGTTGACATTGAAACCTGATGTGGACCATCAAATGATTTACGGAACTGCTGGAGCTGTAAGCACTGTCTCTGAGGGGGCTTATAGTGCGCTACCTCTGCGCTTTAGGTCCATTGTTGTTGTAACACAGCAATTGTGCTACTAAAGAAAACTATGACCTTTTAATTAGGACCACTTTCCTGCGCCATTTCAGGGATATTATTGATATGATGGAGGAGACCCTCGCCATTCTGGGTCAGCAGATCCCAATTTACTTTACCACTAGTGGAGTACCAAAGGATCTGGTGCATACGAGCAATATCGACCTTGCCTATAGTGATGGGATGTGGCCAGTTTGCTACCATTGACTAAAGCGCAAGACTTTGGACCTTCCCAGCAGGTATATGAATATCAAGGGATACCTCCCCGAGCGGCAGGGCTCATATCTATCCCTTCTGGCCATCAAGTCTTAGTGAACACTGAGTTAGAAGTGGAAGTGCCGAGGAGGTTATACAGGGAAGTCATTGGGCTCTATCATCAAACATGGTTTGAGCCACACGTGGCTTCAGGAATTATACTTCTGGGACATGGAGAGATTAAGGTTTAGTTAGCAAACATTCATAGTGAACCAATGTAAATCCGCCGCCACCAAACTGTAGCATATCTACATCTGAGTTCCATAGATGAGGTCTGTCAGGTTCATGATTCTGGATATTTGGAGGAATTTAGTCCATCAACTAAGACATCAGCTGATGTACTAATGGTGGTACCGCAGAGTAATTTAAAAGAATTATTAAAAGAACAAAAAGACCAAGCAATAGCTTTATTTTAGAAGTATAAGAGGATTTTTGCTGTCAACAATCATGATTTAGGGTGTGCTCAGGGGGTAGTCCATCAAGTAGGCACTGGCGATCATCCTCCTATAAGGTTTTGGCTGATATGCCATTCGCGGGCAGTGGAAGATGTGGTTACTGAGGAAATCGACCAGTTGTTAGAGCAAGGGATGCTCAAACTGTCCAAAGCCCGTGGCTTCGCCTGTTCTAATTGTAAAAAGGAAGGATGGCACCAACTGTGTAGTAATTGACTACCAGAAGCTCAACAGTATTACATAAAGGACTCATATCCCTTGCCCAGAATTGATGATGCTCTGGACTGATTAGGGGGAGCCCGTTACTTTTCTGCGATGGACTTGATATCAGGTTACTGGAAAATCGAGTTAACCTGGTGGAACAGGAAAAATGCGCTGTAATCACCTCTAAAGGCCCTTTTAAACTGACGCGGATGCCTCAAGGGCTGTGAAACACCCCAGCTATGTTTCAGTGAGCCATGGACATAATGCTTGGCGACCTGAAATTGTCATGCATCCTAGTATACCTCAACGATATTAGAGTTTTCTCTCAAAACTTTTTGGAGCCTCTCGACCACCTTGAAGCAGTATTCCACCAGCTGGCTGAGGTGAACATTAAAATTAAATCTCAAAAGTGTGACATCTTCAAAGATCAGCTAGAATACCTGGGGTTTGTGGTAGACTCAAAAGGGCTGCAACCACAACTGGCTAAGGTGGAGGCCATCAGCAAAATGACTACTCCCAATAGTAAGTGTGACATACAGGTATTTTTGGGAATGGTTGGTTACTACTGGTGCTTTATCCCTAATTTTAGCTGTATTGGGGGGCTGCTATTAGAGTTGTTAAAAAAAGATGCCGTGTTTGAATGGATATAATGTCGTCAATTTGCTTTTAATACACTCTGTATGGTGTTTTTCAGCTCACCAGTGCTGTGATATCCAAACTTTGATTAGAAGTTTATTGTTCAGATGGATGCGTCCCTCTTCGCTGTTGAGGCAGTACTTTCTCAGAAAGATGATGAGGGAGAGGAACATCCTGTTGCGTTCTGTAGTTGAAGTCTGAACTGTCATGAGCATAATTATACTGTGACCAAGTGGAAGTGCTTAGAAGTGATCTACGCATATAAACAATTCAGAGTCTATCTGCATGGGATAAAGTTTTAAGTTGTAACAGATCATGCATCATTACGCTGGTTGCAGAACCTCAAAAAACCTCAAGGACAGTTGGCTTGATGGTCTCTCAAGTTACAGGATTATGATTTTGAGATTCTCCATCGGCTGGGAGTGAATCATCAGAACGCTGACTGTTTATCTAGATTACTGACTATTGAGGTGACAGCGGACCTCAGCAACGTGATGTATGATAAGATGCTCAGCGTAAAAAATTACAACTGAACTGCCCCAAGTAATCAGAGTGTTAAATGAAATGCGCACAAATACCTTCCAACGGAATGGAGAACTCTAAAAAAAGATTTTTTATGGTAAATTTTCCGCGCCCCTCAGCATGACTGGGAATCATTATGAGTGCGCACAGGGCAGTCAGGGATGGTGGAATGCATAAGTCTATGGAGTTGTTACACCCCAGTACTATTGGGAAAGTATGAGTTTTGATGTGCTCAAAACTATTTCCTGCTGCCGTCAGTGCTAAATGGAGAAGCCATTCCACTTTGTGATGTCATATTGGTTAATGAAACCACATTTTGCTTGGCACACGGTTTCCCTTGATGTTGTTGGGCCCTTGCCAACAGGAGCCAGCCGTTGTAAGTACATTCTTGTGGCTATTGACAACTTGACATGGTCAGTTGATCAAGGGTGATATGAGACTTGAGGGGCAGTTACAGTGGCCAGATTCGTGATGGAATGCATTATTCAGTGGCATGGCTGCCCTCAGTTTATTCTCACTGATAATGGAACCAACTTCACCTTGCAAACCTCCCCAAGCTGAATGAGCTTATGGGAATTGCGGGGTTCTGATGACTCCATACCACCCCAAGTCCAATGAAATGGTCGAACAGGTGAATGGAACTCTGGTGAACATACTACTGAACTTTAGTAACAGATCGACCTTCTGATTGGAGCTCTCTCCTTTCCACTGCTTGTTTGCTTATAACATTAGTTACCATTCCGCTATGGGGAAGAGTCCCTTCCAATTACTATATGGCTGACACCCAGCCCTTCCAGCGTTGCTTTATGCATGTATAGAATACACTGGCAGACTGGAACCCCACTACTATTTGACTAACCTCGCAAACATTCTGATCAAATTGCAAACCAAAGCATATTCCTTTAGCTTAGCTAAGAAGATCAGGAATCAGGCCGCTGATCAGGCATGTCATAGTGGTCTGGCGCCATTCAAGGAAGTCGATATTGTTCTCTTTTATGACCAACATAGATTCTGGCAGAAACACAAGCTGGCCAGTATCTGGATTGGTTTGTTCAAAGTAATAGAGAAAACTGGAGTTGACGCACATACCATCAAGGATCCTACAAGTGTTCATATCACCAAAACCGAGTACATGTGAGGTCCTCTGACCTTACAAATAATAGGATCTTATCATCCAGTCAAGGAGGGGTAATGTCATGATTCCGATATGACTGAATGATAATTGTGTGACAGCAGGGTGGAATCCGCTAAACATAGTTTCAGTTACAATTATTCAAGTGCCTTAAGATGAGGCGATATTGGGATATAATGGTTTTTATTGGATATAATGAGGTTTTATTGGATCGCCTCTATATAAGGTGATAAGTTAATAAGGCGATTTCAATATTCAACGAATATGATTTAAATTCCTACAATTTGGGCGACAGAGGATTAGAGAATAACAAGCATAATTTGAGGAGAATTGGCGGAATAGAATAGCCCAAGCCATGAGAAGCAGTATCACCTGAAGCCACTGTATATAAGTGAGATGGGCGATTGAGAGAGGTAGGTTGTTTTGAGCGTAGAAGAGATGAGACAGCAAAAAGTAGCTGTATTTATAAAAAATATATAAAGAATCAATTTAGGCAATTGCTCCTATCTTGAGTATGTTTAAGTATGTCTGAAGGACTGACAATCCCCATATCATACAACCATTGCTCAGTGGGTTTGACCTGCGCAAATAGCTTGATGGATTCTACCGATACCATCTGAATTATAACACCATGAAAGGTGACATTCCCATTGAAGAGTGTGCTAAAGTATTGTAAGCAAATTGGGCTAGTTTCAGCCTGTCCATCCAGTGTTCCTGTTGGGTGGTCATGTAGCATCTCAGATATTGCTTGAGGACTTGATTGACTTATTCCATCTGGCCATCTGACTGAGGGTGGTAGGCTGATGATCTTCATGGTTTGATCTGAAGATATTCAAAAAGGTGTTGCCAGAATTGTGCAATAAATGTGGGCCTCTATCTGACACTATCTCCTCCGGGAGGCCATGATGATAAAATACTTCATTCATAAAAATCTCCGCCATACCCTTTGCTGTGATTTTGGAGGTACACGGAAAGAATTCCGTGTACTTGGTCATTCTGTCCACTACCACCCTCACAGCATCATACCCCTTCAATCTTGGAAACCCCATTATAAAATCCACACTCATTGAGGACCACGGCATTTCCACAATCTGGAGTGGTTTGTGTTTCCCCAAAAGCTTCTGCCTGGGATTCTTGGATCAGGCGCAGGTTACACATTTTCAGATGTACTCCCTCATGGCACTTGGCATCCCCAGCCATGAGTAACTCGAGGCCAAGAGCTCTATTGTTTTCTCATTCCCAAAGTGTCCCGCCAAGGAGTGGTTATGAAATGCGCTTATCGCCTCCTCATGGAGCTCACTACTGGGCAGCCATGGGCGCCCTTTGTGGAGGATATGACCTTTCTTTTTACAGAAATACCTATGATTTTTCATTCTCCACCCCCTCCTCCAAATCCTTCCATAGTGTGCCCCCATATTTCGAGCTTTGCTGGGTGGCCCGGAGCTTGTCCTTCAGTTCATGGGTGGCATTTTGGATGACAGCGAAAATTCAAGGGAAACATAGTTTGTGCTGTAGGCATCCAGCTCATCCCTCGGGAAGGACATTCCTGGGTCCCTGTTAGGAGATCAAGAATGAAGTTGCTCTCCCCCATCTTGTACACAATCTTGAAATCACAAGGCACCAGCTCTAGATGCCACCTAGCCTGGCGCTGGTTCATGCGCTTTGGACTCTTGTAAAATTTGAGGGCGCAGTGGTCCGTCCTGATGGTAAAAGGGTGTCTGGCGTACACTAGGCGATGCTGCCAATCCTCCAAAGCTGATTCAATCGCTAGGAGATCCTTGTCATACACAGGATAGTTCATCTCAGCGGGCATCATTTTACTGCTAAAATAGCTTACAGTATGGTCTCTCAATCAACCCCCACTTGCAGCAGAACTGCCCCAATTGTGAAGTTTGAGGCGTCAGTTTTCACTATGAAAAGGCGGTTGGCGTTAGGGTGGGCTAGTACTGGTGCCTTCATGAGGCTCTCCTTGATGGTTTGGAAAGCTTTCTCCTCCTCTTCTCCACAATGGAACGTAACCTGCCCTGTCAAACGGGTTAAGGGTGCTGCCGTTTTGGAGAGGTCTTTACAAACCATCTAAAAAGTTCTCCACGCCCAGGAAGCTTCCAACACCAGTTCTATCTTTGGGGGCCGTGGCCACTCCCTCAATGACTTCAACTTGTCAGGGCATATGGCTGTTCCCTTTTGGAAGACTACGTTTCCCAATAAGGAGACAGAGTTCTTGCTGAACTCACATCTTGATGGCATAAAGCGGATGTTCGCCTTATTGAGGGCCTCCAGCACTCTCAGCACATCTCTTTTGTGATCCTCATTGGTCATGGAGAAACAAGAATATCATCCATATATGCCACACAACATTTCCCAATTAGGTTTCCTAGAGCGCTGTCTATGGTACGCTGGAATACTGCTGAGGCGTTTTTGAGGCCAAAAGGCATCACCTTGTAATCAAACCCTCCCAAGTGGCAAAGAAAGCTTTATACTGTTGTTCTGCAATCACAGGAACTAGGTTGAACGCATTGACCAGGTCCAAATTGGTAAAAAACATGACTACGTGAGATCATCTGAGAGATGGTCTCCATCAATGGAAAGGGGTAGGGTTCAGACTCAGTTATTGCATTCATCCGCTAATAATCCACATACATGGGTGGAGATCGCCACTTGATCGTGGGACCAGGAGTATAAGTGACACCACTGGAGACTTGGATGTAACGATCATCCCCGCTGTAGCATTTCCTTAACATACACTTCTAGGGCAGCCTTCGCAGGTTCATAGGGTAGACAGGTAAACCCTTTGGAAACTCCACGTTTTTTTGAACTTGAAATTAAAGGGGAAAGGCCCATTTGGGGTTGTTAATGAAGCTTATATCTTCTGGAACAGGTGGGCGTATGTACGAAATTCTTCAGGAATGTCCACACCTGGCTCCAGCCCCAATACTGCGTTCACCCAAGGCTTCCCTCCACCAGTGGTGAAGAAATCTAGTGCAACTGGAGGTTGGCCCTTGGGGTGCAGCATGACCAGGCGCTCCTACAGTTTGAACTGAGGGAGTACTTGTGCCACCACTGCATGCCCAGAATTATGGGGTGCGGCAGGTTTTTAATAGCACTAATTGTTTCTTAGAAAGTGTGAGGCCCCTGCCGCAGCAGCACCTAGGTTTTGACTTTCTAACTGCCCACCGTTTTGAGGTATCTGCAAGTGTAACGGCTCCCTTCCATTCCATCTCCAGCTTCATTCCTTTCTCTAACCAGTAGTCTAGATAGTTGTCCTCTGCTCCAGTGTCTACCAGCGCCCAAAGTTGTTCCTCCCTCTTCCTTTTTCTTCCCCAAAGCTGTAATGAATTGGGGACATAGAGATAAGACGAGTTATTTCCTTTATTGATTTTAGTAATGCGCGCAGGAGTAGGGCGGAAGTTGTAGGAAGGACTGGGGTTGCCCTCTCTGGGTTCTCGGGGGGTCACCCCATTGGCGGAGCTGAATAGTGATCCTTGTGAGGGCTCCTGCGAGGGGCTGGAGACTGGATCAGACTCAACTCAGCGTCCACGTCATTTCTCATGTTTTAACACAGGTTGGTCTTTTGCCTGAGCTAATTCTAGTTAACCCTCCACCTGGGTCGCAACTGAAATTTCCTCCTTGAGGGTGGCTCCTAGGCGGGTGGCAGCCATGGCAGTGAGGATGTCAGGACAAAAATTCTGGCGGAACATCCGCGCAATCTGGGTAGAGGTGACCTTGGGTGCCTTAGTCAAAGAGCGGTACACCCAGGTGTACTCCATGACCAACATCTTCTCTTGTGTGAGGTTTAGGAGGGCTGACCAAGCTGCGTCTTGGGAGTCATTTGGTATGGCTGCCCTCTCAACCAACTAGAGACATTCATCCAGGGTGGGAGGAAGCACAGACTGGGTTTCCAATAGCTCAGTGAACCAATATGCCAAGTTTCTGGGCATGGAGGTCCCTATTTGAGAAATCTGGAGTGACACTGGGGCAGTTCCTCCTGAGGCAGTGGTCAGCCAGGCCTGAAGTTTCACATGTGAGAAGGTGGCATGTAGGGTGCTAAGCTCCCCTGGAGTGAGGTCCTGTCAAAAATCTGGCGCGGGCTGCTCAGAATGAGATTAGATTTGGGCATGTCCACAGGAGGGAAGGAAATGGGCAACTTCTCTTAAGAGGAACAGAAGAGAAAAGATGACCATCAGAAACGTGGTTGGGTGTTTGTACCACGCAGGCAAGGTGCGTTCTGAAGGCTTGTCCAACATATCCAAAAATAAAGACACCATGTTAAATGAGTTTCATATAATGTGACAGATGGGGTCCCTCAACACTGCCACAAAGCAGTTAGGCAAGAGTGCCCAGGTAAGTGCCCACAGGCAGGATAATCCTGCTGTGGAAATGTCCCTAATCCAACTATGCGGGAAGCACTTTACTATGAAAGTTTGTGCCTTAGTCAGTACTATGCTGGCGCCAAGTAAGAGGGTTTGTCCTCCATAAAGTGCATATAAAGACTCAATGGCCTTTAAAAAGTCTGAGCTGTGGTCCATGTGCGGTTTCCCTTAAGGACTTACTAAAAATGGTTTCCAATCTTTAGAAATTAGTTTTGGATTTTATTAAACTTCATTGTATATTCTAGAAGATGAGACTGCTTTAAGCATTGTCAGCTCAGAATTATACTGAGCTTAGGAAGAAGAGTGGGTTTTGTTCTCCACGGAGTCTGCAGGCATATTCTCAACAAGAGGCATATTCTGAGGATCTAAATCCTCAATTTTCTTATTGAGACCTTTTCAGAACTTAGATTGGGTACCTTTGCAGTTGTGGAAACTTTTCCGCACTTATTATTTTGATTCAAATCATTCTTGAAGCCTGAGCCTTTCCCTATGTCCATATCTCTAATTATCATATCAGTTAAAAGGGTTTTGGCAGCCTCTGATTCGCCAGAGCGGCATTGATGAGGGTCTTCATCCTCGTCGCCCTTTTTGGTAATATTGCAGTTGGCAGCATCTGGTTGGCCAGAGTGCCACTTATAAGAATTTTATCCTTGTTGATAAATTTGAGGACATCAGACTCAGCACATCTGGTTGGCCAGAACTTCATTTTCAAGAATCTGATCCATCATCACTACATTTGGAAATATTGTTTGGCTGCATCTGGTTGGCCAGAGCGCTCTTTATGAGAATTTTCTTCCTTTTCCACCTCACAACATTTATTTAGATATGAATTCGTGGCTTCTGATTCATCAGATTGCCATATACGAAAATTGTAACAATTGTGCCCCTCACCCTTGGCCTCAATCGTCGCCCTAGGGAGGATTAGGGCAATGCGATGGTCAGGTTATGCCTTGACCGTTGCACTCCACACAACAAGCGCAATAGTCAGCGACATCATAGTTGACTGACTCCTAGTAGTACTAGTTAATATGGTTGGTTGTTTTTCCCAGGCCTCCATGCCCAACGACCCTATGAGTGGCTTGAATGATAGATGCTCTTTCTGATGGCTTTGTAAGTAAGAACTGCTTCCCATCAATCATATTTAAAACTTGTCCATACATGGTCTCAGTGTTTTCTATCACTTTTTGAAGTGCACCTTGGATTTCTCAGGGCTTTTTCCTGATTTCTCCATTGACCATTCTTTGAAATAACTCATCTGCCTGCTGGTATACCATCTGGACCATTGGTAACTGTGATAAGCCATCCAAATTCTGATGAGAAGCTCCCACTTATGGACAATCTCATAGTCATTAGACCATAACTTCAATGACCATAAGGCCAGTTGTCCTTCTGGTTCTCACAAATTGTGAAGCCAACGCAATCAGGTTTGGTCCATCACCACTTTGAAATGCGTTGCATGGATTTACACCTGAAACTGTTTATAGGCATAAATGACCAAAAGTCATCATGCTCAGTTAAGGTGTAGTTCCTCTCAGCGCTGAGAGTGTCTGGTTCGCATATGCCACTGGATGTTTGTCCCCAAGCTTATCTACTTGGCTTAATATGGCACCAATTGCCATCAATGAAGCATTGGTTTAAATAATAAATTCTCAATTGAAAATTTGGATTTTTCAAAATTTGAGAATATATCAGGTACTGGCGTAACTCATCAAAGGATTTCTGTTCTTCTTCATTCCATACAAATCCTTTCTTAGGATCCTTCAACAGATGGAATAAGGGCTCAGGAATTCTGGCAAAATTCCAAATAGATCTTCTATAGTATATGACCATTCCATGGAACACTTGGTTTTCTTGGACACTCTTCAGCACAGCCATTCATTCTATGGCTTCGATCTTCTGGGCTTGCAGCAGCAATACACTTACGTTGATCATGAATCCCAGATATTCCAACCTTTTCTTGAAGAAGTGACACTTCCTTGATCTAATCTTTAGGTTGTCCATGGACAGTCTCTTGAACACTTTCTCCAAGTGGTGTAAATTTCAGTAAACGTCTTACTGAAAACAACAATATCATTCAAATACACCAGGACGCATGCCAAATTTCAAGTTATTTAGTATAGCATCCATGGCCCTCTGGAAAGTTGCAGGCGCATTGCATAGACCCTGGGACATCCTCGTCAGTTAATATAGCCCCTGCGCGGTAATAGTCGCACTTTTTCTTGGTCCTCTCTTAGAAAAATTGATTTGCCAATATCCTCATATCAGAACCATTATGGAGAATTACTTCACCTCTCCCAAGCAATTTAGCACATCATCAATTCTTGATAGGGGATAAGAATCCTTCTTAGTAATCTGATTCAGCTTTTTAGTAATAGATCACCACCTGATTATAGCCATCCTTCTTCTTCACGATAAGACTTGGACTCACCCAGGGACTCAATGATGGAACTAGAAGCCCATGCTTCACTAGTTTGCTGATTTCTTCTTCCACTACCACTTTGGCCGCCTTTGACTGTCAAATCAGTCTCATCCTGATTGGTAAATTTTCCCCAGTATTGACCATGTGGATCACATCTCTCGCACATCCCAAATCATGGTTGTCTTGAGCGAATACTTCCCAAATTCTTTTCAAAAAATTCAATCATTTCCTCTTGCTGTCCTTCCATCAGATCAGTGAGTTGCTCTTAATCAACCAATAGGTTGATACTCTTAGTTACTCCTGCCGGTAATCCCATCTCATTGAGGGTACCAAAATCGTGGAATTTCCTCAGTTCAGGTGTTGGGATTAGATAAATAAATGTGATGATCTGATTCTTCCTAATCTTCATTGGGTTTTAACTTAAATTTGCCAGGAGAACTCGAATTTCTCCATTTCCCAGCATTATTATTCCAGGATCTACCCAAGGATCTACTCTGGACTTTTTCCAGGGGGGCTTCTGACCTCCCCATACAGTAGCTCTGATATCTCCAAATGTCAAACCCATGTCAACTATCATCTGTGATCCTGGCAGTATGGTTTTTGCGTTCTTGATCCTCAGTGGAATTCCCCAATTTTCTAGGAATTTCATCGGCATTTCTCATTGCTTCCAGCTAAATAGTTGGTATCAGTTTGGGACAATGCGGTCATTTTATATTAATTTGATGAAGTTATTTCACTACTCAGTGGAGCTTCCTAATCCTTCTGATAGACTAATGGTAACTTCTGACCCAATAAAGTCAACATATTATCCTTAAAGTTACATTTAACTCTGTACTTCTGTAAAAATTCCATTCTAATCAGAATGTCATATTTTGGTTGGCCAAAACTATTGCTGGTGCGGATACCACCAAGGATCCTAAAAAAAGTGGCAGAGCGCTATATGTTCCACATGAGATAGTGGTATTTGGCCCAGCTGTCCCATACTCCTTCTTGTGTTCCAAGTTAGGTAAGATCTTCTTCCTCTTCACCAGCATGGTCGAGACAATATTAATGGGTGCTCCACTGTCGCAATTGCTCTCACCCATACTCAATTCACTAGTATATCCATATATGTACATTCAGATTATTGTAAGATAGTGTTTACTAAGTGTATAGCGGTGTTATTACCCAAATCAAGGGTATGAATGATTTGCGCCAATAAATCAGGTAATGATTCCTTTATCACACTGAAGGGGATTGCCAGGTTTTCCTCATCTAATCAAACTTCATCCAATTCTTTGGGATTATCTGCTTCTTGAATCTTGTCCAAAGCTGTCAGGTGTACAGCTGGGCAACTTCTTTAATATCTCATGGTCGATCCCCTTCGCCCTTGATCTTATTACCATGTTCATGCCCAAATTGACCACTTGATAAAGTTGATCCTGTAAGTCTTCATCCGCGAACAGATCACTGATGTCAATTTCCTCGTGAGTAATATCAGGAGGAATAGGCTTCTTTGCAACTCTAGACTGTTCCCCATCTAGGATTGAAGTCCTTTTCCTGACTCCTTTGCAGCTGCAGACTCTTTCTCTTGGACCACATTGATTTGATCTTTGAGTTTCTTGAAATTTACAGCGAAATGTCACTTTTCTCCACATTTAAAAAGACTTCCTCCTTCTTATTAATCCGTCTGAAGTCTACAGGCTTATTCACTGGCACAGTTTGTTGTTCATATCTTTAGAATCCTCGTTCCCCTTCATGGGATTTAAATTATGTACTGGGTTTGATTTTGAAACTTCTTTTTGGGGCATTGAAGTTTGCTCCCAAGATTTTCAAATTGTCTACCATCTGAGAAGTAGTAAATTCCATTGTGAACATGGGAGACATCATTTAGTGCAAATCGCGGTAGGCCAAAGGGCTGCTTGTAATGCAATTCTGGCATTAAAGTCATACAGCATCTTCACTCCAACCAGGCTTTGTGATTTCTGGTAGAAACAATCAGCGAAGCTTGCTAAAGATTCATCTTTATGAAATTGGATGCCAATAAACTTTTGTTTGCACTTCGTTTTCAGAAATAAGACTTAAATTAAGTCCCCTTCTTTCTTCTTTAATGATTTTACTTTTTCAAGTAACTCATTATAAAAACTTGTGACATTATCAGCCCCTTCCTCCATCTTGGCGAATTGTTCTTTCAAGGCTGCAAATTCTCAATGATCTGCCAAGCTCAGCGCATCCTGATTAACAGTTGCCAACTCCGTCCATATTTTTCTCATCTCATCTTTATACAACATCAATTCTAAGTTCTTCTACTCAACTAAACCCCTGTAGTGAGCACCATTTGTAAAAACTTATAAGATTTTGGTTATTTTTGGCCAATAACCACTATAAATATATCAACTGCACAGATTTGATTTTTGTGCAATTCTTCCACGCTTATAATAGTTGATATAGTCATTTGATAATAGTATGAATACTATAATCCATAAAAAATGGAAGTACTAAATTTCGGCCCAACGCTTGGCCAGACTTTCCTCTCCAAATACTTGTGATTTCTTGATATATATTCATTCATTCATAACACCTAACTCAATCTACTAGTAGATTCCCATTTACGGTTTCTCTGGTTTAACACACAGTTGGCTACAATCCCTGGACTGATCTACTTCTTCTCTGGATCCACACTCAGATCCTTACTCTTTTCTTAAAGAGTCTCCCAATTACCACACACAGCAATAATATCCCTGAGAAAGAATAAAACAAATGTATGCTGATAGAGTTTAATAAGCTAATACTCTAGTAAAAGTTATCTGGTATTTAGTGTTCTGGTAAGTACTATATACTGTATACTGTATTTTTTATTAGTGAATTCTAGGAAATTTGTAATGGGGATTCAGTGCCTACTCTCAGTTGACACCTTGTTGGGATTTTGCCCCATATTCCCAGCCTGCTAGATTAACTAGAATCGCTAGGTGAAAATTCCCCAAGGCGAAGTGAATTGGAAATTGGTTGGCCCAAGTTTTGGAGTAACTATGTTTGGGGGATTTTGGGATAATCTCCTGGTCATATCCATCAAGGATCGATCTGGATGAATACTTAAGATTTCATCAGGCGGTATTAATGACAAAATAGGGGCATCTGATAGTGACTAAGTATCAGATGTACCAATTGGGATCGGTCAGGTTTCATCACTGGTTGATTGGGAATGAATAGCAAGTTGCAAGGAAAGTGATGTTGCCTGCAACTAGCGCACCAATCAGTTGGTGCGCGACCTGCCTTAATGGGTAATAAGTCCTCATTACATAAGCAGGTCTCTAGACAAATATGGTTGGTTTGCTTGGATCGAGAGGAAAATGTTAGGGACACGTTTTCTGACTCTTTCCATTTAGGTCTCAAGGATGTCCAATGATGGAATCCTAGCCAGGATGGGGAAGACCATCGCTGCTGAGATGAGGATTGGTGATTCTATGGAAACGGCTGACGTTTTATTGAAGAGGTGTCAACTGATGGTTAGACTGCCAAATTCCCCACTATATATTCCATAGGGTTCAATATAATATAAAAAATTTAGTTAGTAAAGAGTTAGTTAGATAATAGAGGATTATCCATTTGGGATATAGTTTAAAGAGTAAACTATCATCATCTTCCATTGTGCTATTCTGTCTCAAGGAAGTTATTGCTGTGTGCAATAATTTGGAAGACTCTTAGAGAAAAGATTTAAGATCTGAGCGGGGATCTAGAGAAGAAGGAGTCACAATTGAGGATAGCTGCCAACTGTGTGTTGGACTGAAGAGACTGTCACTGGGGTATCTTGGCGAGGATCAGGTTTAACAGGGCAAGGGAACAAATCCCTACGAGTATGACATCATGAGTATTTAATTGTGAATACTGGCCAAGCGTTTAAAACCAAAATATAATAATTCATACTCAACTACAGATAATAGTCTCTATACTATTATCAATTAATAATTCATTCTACTATACAACATTACAAAGTGCACAAGGAAACCAAACATGTGCAGTAAAAAAATTACTAGGGTGCTTGCCAATAACAACTCAAGTAAATTTTTATAAGTTGGTGCTCACTACAGGGGTAGCTGAGTTACAGAAGTTATAAGAATGTCGTACAAAGACAAGCTACGCAAACTGTGGACTGAGTTAGCCACTGTATACCAGAATGCCCTAAACTCAGCGGATTTTTGGGAGTTTGCAGCCTTGGAAGAACGAGTCGCCAAGGTGGAGGAAGAGATAGATAACGTAGCAAGCTTTGGGAATGAGTAACTTGGGAAAGTAACTTTGTTGAAGAAGAAAGAAGGGACCTTGTTCAAGAGGTCTTAAACCTGAAAAATGGTGTAAGAAGTGGATAGCGTTAATTTAAGTAATTTTATTGCGGATATAGAGAGATTAATCAAACAAGTGGAGGAACTTAAAGCTCACAAATGTGCTTTTGAGCCCAACGTGGCAAGCAATGCCAAAGAAAGAAGTCCTCGCATGATACTTGGGAAGTCAAATACCCCAAGTAACATGCCGCCTGCTTTTGCTGCCATTTCAGAGATGACGCCCAAAGTCACTCCTCAAGTTAGCCGAGTGGCCAAACCAAGAGAATCAGCCAGAAATAACTTGGAAGAATTTAGGGTAACGGTGAAATTGCCAACGTTTCATCGGGATAATGCCCCAGCATTTTTCCAACTGTTTGAAATGACCATGAATGGCTACGGGGATCGTCAAAAGGTGCTGATGGTCATAAATTGCCTAGACACTGACTGTCAAAACTTAATGTTACCTCACCTGGAGGGGGACATCTGTCATATGCTGAGGCAAAGGCGGCCATCATGAAAGAGTTTGGGAGTCTGACGCGCATGTCTAAATGCATGCAGGAATTTATGAGAATTCAGTTCCATAAAGATGAGTCTCTAGTTAGCTTCACGGATTAGTTTTTCCAGGAGTCGCAGATCCTGGTCAGAGCAAAAGTATTGGACGACTTTGATGCTAGAATCGCCTTGCAAGCGGCCCTTTGGCCCTACCACGATTTGC
This sequence comes from Massospora cicadina, assembly GCA_022478985.1. NCBI lineage: Eukaryota > Fungi > Entomophthoromycota > Entomophthoromycetes > Entomophthorales > Entomophthoraceae > Massospora > Massospora cicadina. The sequence continues at coordinate 138,805 of JAKSZP010007921.1, forward strand.
ATTTCATGATGTCTTCTGTGTTTGCAACGGAAATAACTACCTTGCAAATGGTAGATAATTTGAAGTTTTTGGGAGATACACTTAATGCCCCAAATAGAAGCTCTAAATCCAATCTGGTATGCAATCCGAATCCCATGAAGGGGAATGAAGGAGCTAAAGAGATAACCAATCAAACCATGTTGGGGAATAAGCTCAAAGAATTCAGATGGTTGAACAAGAAGGAAAAGGTCTGCTACCAATGTGGCAGGAAAGGACATTTCGCTATGCACTGTAAGAAGCTGATGGATCAGATTAACGTGTTCTAGACTAAAGAATCGCCAGCCACCAAGGATTTAGGAAATGGCATGCGGCCTAGACGGGGAACAGTCTTGAGCTGCGGAGAAGCCTGTTCCTCCTAACATTATAAATAAAGAAATTGAAATCAGTGATCTGTTTGTAGACAACAAGCATGATCAACTGTAACAAGTGGTCAATTTGGATGTAAATGCCGTGGCTAGAGCTGGGGAGAAGAGAATTGACCCCAAAATAAAAAGGAAGTTGCCCGGCTGTACAACTGATATCTGGAAAACAAGATTTGAACTGCCAAGAATCCTGAAGAATTATCTGACATCCGTTTAGATGAGGCTAATTTGTCAATCCCCTCAGCGTGATAAAGAAATTGCTTCCTGATTTATTGGCGCAAATTATGCACACCCTAGATTTAGCTAATAATGCTGCTATTCACTCAGCAAACAATATATTGTAATACTATGAGTGTACATATATAGACATACAAGAGAATCGAGTGCTGGTGAAGGCAAGTGTCAACAGCAGAGCGCCTATCTATATATTGTCTCGACCAAGCTGGTAAAGAGGATGAAGATCTCACTGGACTTGGAACATAAGAAAGAATATGGGACAGCTGGGCTGAACACCACCGTCTCCTGTGGAGCGTATAGTGCATTGCCACTATAATTCAGGTCATTGCTGGTATATGCACCAGTAATAGTTTTGGCAAATCAAAACTATGACATTCTGATCAGAATGGAGTTTCTATGAAAATATGGAGTTAATTGTAACTTCAAGAATAATACGTTGACCATATTGGGTCAGATATTATCATTGGTATATCAGAAGGATGGTAAGCTCAACTAAATCAGAGAAACAAAATCATCAATCTAATATGCAATGATGGCATCATTCTGATTCAGTACCAATGAGTTGGTAGAAAGCAACGCTAAATGCCGGCGGAAATCCAAGAGAACTGGGGAATTCCACTGAGGATCAAAAATGAGAGGACCATACCACAAGAATTGCAGATGATAGTTGACACGGGGTTGACATTGGAGATACCTGAGCTGTTGTATGGGGAGGTCAGAAGCCCCCGGAAGAAATCCATAGTTGAGTCTTGGGTGTATCATGGGATAATAATGCCAGGTCATGGAGAAATATGAGTTCTCCTGGCGAATTTAAGTGAAAAACTGACGGAAATCAAGAGGAATCATATCTTTGCATTTTTTCATCTGATCCTGACAGCCAAATTGAGAAAATTCCACGATTTTGGGACTCTCAATGAAATGGGATTACCAGTTGGGGTAACTGAAAGCATCAACCTATTGGTTGATTGAGAGCAGATCGCTGATCTGTCAGAAGGCCAGCAAGAGGAGGTGCTCAAACTATTTGAAAAAGTATTAAGAAAGTGTTCGCTCAGGATGACCACAATTTGGGACGTGCACGAGATGTGATCCACAAGGTTGAAACTGGGTAAAATTTGCCGATCAGGATGAGAACAATCTAATGATTAAAAGCCGCTGAAGTGGTAGTGGAGGATGAAATCAGTAAACTAGTGAAGCATGGGCTTCTAGTTCTGTCATCAAGTCACTGGGCAAGTCCGATTCTGCTTGTGAAGAAAAAGATGGATCTAACCGGGTGGTGATTGACTGCTAAAGGCTAAATAAAATTATGTTGAAGGATTCATATCCCCTACCAAGGATCAATGATGCACTAGATCATTTAGGAGAAGCAAAGTATTTCTCCGCAATGGATCTGATCTTGGGAAATTGGCAGATTGACTTGCTAAAAGAAAACCAGGAAAAATGCGCAATTATTACCACGCAGGGGCTATACCAACTGATGAGGATGCCCAGGGTCTATGTAATGCGCCTGCAACGTTTCAGAGGGCCATGGATGCGATACTAATGGACTTGAAGTTGTCATGCGTCCTGGTATATCTGTTTGATATCAATGTGTTCAGTAGAATGTTTACTGATCACCTACACCACTTGGAAGATTTATTTCTGTGACGGTCCGCGGCCAACAAGAAGACTAAGCCAATAAAGTGTCACTCCTTTAAGAAAGAATTGGATATCTGGGATTCATAATCACTCCAGTGGATTGCAGCTGAAAACATAGAAGATACCTGCCATAGAACGGATGGAAGTATCAGATAGCATCTGAGACATCCAAGTGTTCCTTGGGATGGTTGGATACTACAGAATCTTTATTTGGGACTTCACCTTAATAGCCGAGCCATTATTCCAATTATTAGAGGATCCAAAAAAGGATTCATATGGAATGAGGAGGTCCTGGACTCCTTTGATGAGCTATGCATTATTTAATAGATTTGATAATTCTGAAATATCCAATTTTTGATTGGGAGTTTATTATTCAAACCAATGCTTCATTGATGGCAATTGGCGCCATACTAAGCCAAAAAGATAAACTTGGGGATGAACATCTGGTGGCATATGTGCGCTGGACCCTCTCAGCCACTGAGAGAAACTACACCGTGACTGAGCAGGAATGCCTTGTGCTCATTTATGTATGCAAGCAATTTTGGATGTACATCCATTAAACGCACTTTAAGGTGGTGACGGACCAATTTTTGATGTGTTGGCTGCACAATTTGAGAGAGCCAGAAGGACAACTGTCCCGATGGGCACTTAAGCTCTGGGCTTATGATTATGAGATTGTCCACTGAGCGGGGGCTTCTCACCAGAACGTGGATGGCTTATCACAGTTATTAATGGTTCAGATGGTATACCTGCAGGCGGATGAGCTATTCCAGAGAATGGTCAATGGAAAAATTGGGGACGAGCCCCAAGAAATCCAAGGTGTGATTTGGAAAGCGATGGAAAACACTGAGACCATGGATAGACAAGTATTTAAGATGATCAACAGAAAGCAGTTATTATTCCTGAAGCCATTGAAAAGAGCAGCTATAGTGTAAGCAGAACACAATGTTGTCAGGCATGGAGGCCTGATGAAAACAAATGATCATATTTTCCATTATTATTACTGGGAATCCATCAACTACAATGTTGCAGAAAATCTAGCTTGTTGTATGGAGTGCCAGCTGCACAAACCACATAAGAATACAACTGTATACTGACTGGTCCTCCCTGGATTTGCCTGGCATATGGTGTCCAACGATGTGATGGGACCGCTGGTAATGAGCACAGGGGGAGTCAAGTACATTATAGTTGCTATTGACCATCTGATGAGATGGGTCAAGATGAAGGCCCTAACAAAAGTAGATGCTACCAGTACTGCGAGGTTCATCCTGGATCTAGTAGTATACTGGCATGGATGTCCGCAGGTCCTGCTTAGTGACAATGGGACCAACTTCACATCTCATGTGATCCCAATATTAAATGAGATAATGGGTATCAGAGGAGTCATGTCAGTACCTTACTGGCCAGAGACAAACGGACTGGTAGAACAGGTGAATGGAATGCTGGCCATGACTCTGAGGAAGCTAGTCGCAGGGAGAACTTTTGTGTGGGACATGTACCTGAGTTTGGTGACTTTTACCTATAATATTAGTCATCATAAGGTGACAGGAAAGATGCCACTTGAGTTATTATATGGAAGAAAGGCCGTGTTGCCACTGATTTTATATTTGGTGGTGGAATCTACACGGGGGATGAGTACCGAGCAATATTTGAACTGACTGAGAAATATCCTGAATGATATGCAATTGCAACATTTGATACAACCTTGAAGAAAAGGATATGATCAAAATCGATGGATGATAAGAACTGGCCAGCTTAAGCAGAATATTAAATAGGGGAAAGAGTTAATTGTAATATGCATGGTTTCAGAAGAAGAAACAAATTAGATGTATTGTGGCTGTGTAAGTCCCGGGTAATGTTCTTTTGGCATTGATTGGGCCATTTTCCCAATCCTGAGCAAGAAGGTACCAAAGAGGAAGGCTGTACCCCTTTTTACTCAGGGCGATCTCGCTCACGTGGTAGATGAGCGTTGGGTAACAGCTCTTCCGCTTCAGATCCCGCCCCAGTACCCACTCTCACCTCAGTAGAACTGCTATGGGGAATCAGTGAAATCTGCACTGAGATTGCTGAAATGAAATTGATCGGAACTAATTCAAGTGGCAATCAGCCTGATGCTTGGATTTTAAATGGTCAAAAAGGTATGAAGACTGATCTATCAGCTGGAATGCCCGACAGTTTTGATTTGGTCAACATGACAATTGAAAAAATCACCCCCTCCCAAAATCGTTGGGGATCATCCCTGATGGGCAGTTAACAGCATTGGACACCATTGACAGGGGTTCAAAGCTCCCTGTTGGCAAATTGGGCGTTGCGCCTGATGCAACGCCACTGACCAAACGAATGTACCAGTGACCAAGCATGGGCAGTTGGGCGTCCTGAATCCATTCCCAACCAAATGGGCCCGCCCCTACATGGGGTGGCTTGGGGATTCACACTGCTCATCGGGCCAAACATCATTGCACCAACAGTGGGAAATGTAGCCAAGCCTCAGTTCAGAAATTTGAGGTCAAACTGACAGCAACTCGGCCCACTGCCAAATTCTTCAATGTCAATTACAGGTGAACTAATCTGCCCCAATACCAAATAATTTGCTGATTAGGTCAAAATTGAGGGTCCCAATCCTGGATTGTCACTGCGCTAATTGACCACTATTTAATCATTTGAATTTCACTGAGAGATTGTTGGTCAATTTTCTTCCTTTCCTTTGCAATAAAAATTTTGACAAAAAAACAATCAATTTTTATTTTGTTGATTTTTTCTGGCTGCATCCCCAATGACTTTTCCCTGGTGGCCCATCGGTCCATACACTGGATGGGCTCTACCAGTACTCATGGTCACTAAGGCCCCACACCGTCGTCAATTGGATTCAGCAAGTCAGATACTTCTGGAATTTTAACCCTGCTATCATGAACTTCCAACAACAGTATACTGGGACCTTGTGGCCTTAAGTCCACATCATCTACAAGCAAGGATCCGCCTCCTTGTCTCCCCGATCAAAACAACCCTGTATACTGGTGAAATTATTGAAACTATTTTAGTGATTCTGCCCCCTGCAGTAAGACCTCCAGAGTCTGGGGTGGGCTAGATTTGGTTTGTCCTCAGGATCATACTCACTGTTGCCCTACACCAACAATTCATCATCTTGCAATGCCCAGGTCCATATAAAGTTGTTTGGTTAGCAATGCCTCTGGAATTCTGGTTTGCTTTTAGGTGCTTACGCATCCCAACTGGAAGGCCAGTCTAAACTTCTTCTGCCATTTCCATGACAGGTTGGGTCCATTTGAAGTGATCGCCAAGATGGCAACTGATGTCTACTCCATCAATAATCTTTTAGATGGAAGAGTTTTGAATTAAGTCCATGCTAAGTATCTAAAGAAATGGTCAATGAAAAAAATAAAAGAGTTCCCCAAGGACCAATAGGCCATTAAGTTGGTCATGCCCTGATGATCAGATCAAGTCCGAAAATTGGACCTCTGAATTAATCTAGATGGTTAAGTCTGAAAAAAGGACCTCTGAACCATAGAAAACTATCAGGTTTAAGTACCTAGGACCCAGACTTGGGGAAAAAAAAAAAGATAGACCACGGAACTGAAACAAGGTCAAGTCCCATTGAAAAAGAAGAATAAAGATAAAAAATTAAAAAAATATATTAAGAAAAAAATATATGAAACACACAGATAAAAAGCTAAAATAATTTTATAATTTTTTATCAAATGTATTCAGTATGGGGATGATTCCGCCTATGTCATCTTTTGGGGGAGGGAGGATGGATCGCGGTAGGAATAAACAGCCTATCAAAATAGATGTGAGATTGAATGCTACCAAGGGCTAGACCTACACAAAACCAAATTCTTTAAGTGGATGCAGAGACCTGCGAGAAAGTGACTATGGGTAGGGAAATTGAGATACTGAATGAAGCCAATCACAAAACTTCAGAGCGGGGAGTAAAGCAACAGCATAAGAAGAGGCAATCAGTGAATAACCACAAGTAATCCCAATACAGCACCGGAGCTGGAAGATTAGTCTTGAGCACCTGATGACGGGCTTCATCAAGAACACCAGACATATGAGCCAGCAACGAACAAGGAATTCTTGATGGGGGTTGCTGAATCATGCCCCCTATCAACGCCATCAGCGGAAGATACTGATGGGAAGCGTAGAGAAGCGATAGTCATTCAGAGAGAAGATTGTATCCTGCAAGTGATGACTATGGGCTTCTCGGAAGCTAAAGCTGAATGAATGGTGAAACTCAGGTGAGGCTGGAAGCTTTGTGGACCAACTTTGAAGAACTTTGCCAGCAAAGCGAAGAGCATAAGTGGTGATATACTGATCTAGGATGATATCCTGATCTAGGATGATATCAAGATCAGAGGGATTCAGCGCTAGGGTCAAAGCCTCAAGGACTTGGGCCCAGAGTTCAGCGTGGGGGAGCTCAAAGTGAATACTCTACTGATGGTGAGCTCAGTAGCCAGAACAGCAGGATTCTAGTATTGTTTGAGTCAGAAGAGGAACTCAGGAAGCAGGTCTGACCTGGCAAGAAACAAACTATCAAGAGCAAATGGCATAATCTCTGGAGCATCTATGACAATGGTCAGTGCATCAGAAAAAGGAGCCAAATCCACGAGAGTTTCTTAAACCCAACTCTGGAATCAACGGCAGAGGAAGAATTGGCTAAGAGTTGTTCGAAACAATAGCCACCTGGTTTCAGAGGGATTAGTTACTATTTCCAGTAATTCTATGGAAGGACTAGCCGCTGGCACTAGACTAAGTGAATGAGTCCTGGAAGGACCATAGAAGAGGTTCCGCCGAGCATACTGACTCATCTTCTGAAAGAGATGGAGGTCTTGATCAGACAAACTATTCAAAAGCTGCTGGTATCATAACTCAGAACTTGACAGATGAGATGGACAAGAAAAGGATGTCAGACTTATATGGAAGTCGATATCATGCACTCTACAATCCATTAAGCTCCAATTTCAGAGAAATTAATCTCAAAATTAAAGGTATAAGCTCACCAAGGGAAGAATTAGAAATGACTTGAGCCAGGAGTTTATGAGAGAAATAACCAGGGCGAATAAAAATAAGTATTCTTAATTGAGCCATGAAATGAACATTGATGGCAAGAGTCTCCTGTCTAGGGTGAGGAGAAAATCAGGAAATCAAGGATGCTGGACCAAGAATTCTGACTATGACAGCTGGTCATATACCCTGACGGGGGAAAACCAGATCCTGGGACTAATATCGCCACAAGTAATTGATCATCCTGGAATGACAGTAGGTCATGAGAACTGCGCTCTTAGAAGGCAGTAGCGAGGAGGAAGAAGAAGAATGCCATATGCCAAAGGTCATCCCAAGCAGCGTTGAGTATTATGAGTGTACTCCGCTTGAACAAATGAAGTATTTGACTAAGTGTCCAATGTGGTGTTTTAATGACACAGTCCTTTTCTCGCTGGATATTTAGGCTTGAAGGGGGATTTGTTAAGATTTATGTCCATTTTCCCAGCCTGCTAGATTACCTGGAATCGCTATGGGAGAATTCCCTAAGGCGAATTGAATTGGAAATTGGGTGGCCCAAGTTTTGGAGTAACTATGTTTGGGGGATTTTGGGATATTCGCCTGGTCATATCCATCAGGGATCAATCTGGATGAATACTTAAGATTTCATCAGGCGGTGTTGATGACAAAATAGGGGCATTTGATAGTGATTAACTATCTGGTGTACCAATTGGGATTAATCAGGTTTCATCACTGACTGATTGAGAATGAATAGCAAGTTGCGAGGCAAGTGATGCTGCCTGCAACTAGCGAATCAATCGGTTGGTGCACGACCTGCCTTAATGGGTAGTAAGTCACATAACTAAGCAGGTTGCTAGACAAATATGGTTGGTTTGCTTGGATCGAGAGGAAAATGTTAGGGACACATTTTCTGACTCTTTCCATTTAGGTCTCAAGGATGTCCAATGATGGAATCCTAGCCAGGATGGGGAAGACCATCGCTGCTGAGATGAGGATGGGTGATTATATGGAAACGGCTGACGTTTTATTTAAGAGATGTCAACTGAGGGTTAGACAGCCGAATTCCCCACTATATATTCCCTAGGGTTCAATATAATATAAAAAATTTAGTTAGTAAAGATTTAGTTAGATAATAAAGGATTATCCACTTGGGATATAGTTTAACGAGTAAACTATCATAAGCTTCCATTGTGCTATTCTGTCTCAAGGATGTTATTGCTGTGTGCAATAATTGGAAGACTCTTAGAGAAAAGATTAAAGAGCTGAGCGGGGATCTAGAGAAGAAGGAGTCACAATTGAGGATAGCTGCCAACTGTGTGTTGGACTGAAGAGACTGTCACCGGGGTATCTCAGTGAAGATCAGGTTGAACAGGGCAAGGGAACAAATCCCTACGAATATGACATCATGAGTATTTAATTGTGAATACTGGTCAAGCATTGAAACCGAAATTTAATAATTAATGCTAAACTACAGATAATAGTCTCCATAATATTATCAATTGATAATTCATTCTAATATACAACGTGATAAAGTGTACGAGGAAACTGAACCTGTGCAGTAAAAAGACTACTAGGTTGCTTACTGATGACAACTTAAAAAAATTTTTACACACCTCCATGATGAAATGGCGACCATTGCCATTGAATCACCCATCCTCATCTCAGCAGCAATGGTGTCACTATTCCAACATGACTGGACAATAAGCCCTAAGTCATTATGGTGGAACAGATGAAATCTGCCAAGTTTGAAATGAGTTATGGTAATTTGAGCACCTCAAAATGAGGTAATATTGGGTTGTTGGGAAATTTCCTTGAATTAGGCATTGTGAGATTAATGAATGAAGAATTGACAAAACCAATAGGATATGGCGAGTTGAATTACTAAGCCATGAAAGGTATCATCTGAAGTCGTTACAATATAAGTGAGATGAGATGATCAGGAGGTTAGGTTGTTAATAGTTTAGAGTGAGTGGAACAGCTAAGATCCGCTGTGGTTATTATATTGAATAAAATAGTGCTGTGGGAGTGAGTGCTCCATCTTTATTATATTAAGTTTATTCTGTTGTTTCCAAGGGCAACTATTGTCATGTTGTTGGTCCTATTGCTCAGTGGGCCAAACCCTTTGCAAAATCCCTTACGTTGTATCTCAACAATACCGCTAAATTATAACAGTGGTGCTCACTACATGGGGCCCATTGCTCAATCACAAAAACTGATACAAGTTTATCAGTCGCTAGTCATGTCATATTTATCTTGCTTTGGCATGGAATCATCCTAAGACACTACAATCGTTGAATATTCAGAACTCAAGCTTGGCCTGGATGCTGTGATTATGGAAAAATGAGTTTCTGCAAGAGGGTTGTATTGACAAGGTTTTTCCATTTGATCGCGATGGGAAGCTCAATGGATTTTTTAAATGATTTAAGTTTGCAGTAGAAGGAGCTTCAGATCGGCATAAAGCCAAATTATTAATGTCCACCTTAGATGTTGGGAGCGCTGATCAAGTTACTTTCTATCTTCCCAACAGTTCCGTTACCTATCAAAAAGTGAAGGATACTATGCTGTTGTTGTTTGGGGTAACTTTGAAAATGGTGCAACAGAAGGCTCAGTTTCTAACCATTGGGTTTCAACATAATGAGACCCTCACTGCATTTGCTGATCAATTTTCAGTAGTAGCCCATGTGTTAATTAGGGCAGGGATTTTATCAGAATGTGACATAAGCATAGCTTTGATCTCCGCTCTGAAACCATACCATGAGTTTTTTAATGCCATGGCTCCATATTTAGAGGTTGACGTACCCTTGCTTAAACTTGTTCAAATTCTATGCCTCTATCTGCTAACTTCCCACCCAATATAGATCAGGTACCTATCGCCTCTGCTGCCAGCCTTTCTTATTTAGAGAAATTATCCCTCCCTGATCAGCATCCATTTGTTAACCCCTGGCCTTATTATCAATACAAGCCTCGCTTCCCACCCACTTGCCAACAGCAGTTCACCTATCAGGAGGGGCCTAGTTACACTGTTCAATTCCAGCACAACCTTTGGGGTGGCCCATTATACAACATTCAAGTATGCAGATCTCATGGGGTCAATTGCTTTTCATGCGATCGCTCTGGTCACCTGGCTAGAAGTTGTCAGAATTGTCAGGTCCAGTACCTACCGTGGAAGCAGTTTACTCAGGGAATAGTCAAGCGGAGTAGAGATGGGACTCTCTACCTCCACTACTCTGAAATTAAAAACGTCCCATTGAAACCTATTCCTGTACATTCTTTGGAAATTCCTCAGTTTGATGACGCCTTTCTATATCAGCGACCAGTCGGAAGGGTGAATGTATGGACCCAAACGCAATTCATGGACATTGTAGAAGCAGTCTCTCAGGAGAAATCAAAGCCTTATGCTTGTCAAATGTTCGATCACCTTTCCACAGATGAACCAGATCCATTAGCTGATGCGCTTCTCCTGAAAGAAGTAAACGTAGACCCCATATGGACGCTATTGTTAAAGAATACCCTAAAGTGGGGAAGGGTATTATGAGCTTCCTTGGACAACAAGACCCATTAAATGTCCATGTCTTAAAACAATCAGATGCATCTTGCTCCAAGTGTACTTACTGTGACACTGTCATAGAAAAAACCTGAATTTGCACAATAAACGATATGGGTGCCCCAATCAACATAGTGTCCACAAAGTTGGTGTCAAAGTTGGCATTAAAGCCTGAAGTGGAGCATCATATGGTGTATGGGACTGCAGGTGCAGAAAGCACAGTCTCTGAAGGAGCGTACAGCGTGCTACCCTTACGGTTTGGGTCAATTATCATTGTAACCCCAGCTATAGTGTTACCCAACAATAAATATGAACTGTTTACCAGAAACGCTTTAATGCGCCACTTTGGGGCTGTTGTTGATATGACAGCGGAGATATCTAAAATTATGGGGCAGCAGATCCCCATCTACTTACTTCTAGCGGAATGCAAAAGGATTTGGTACGCATAAGTCACATTAACCTTACATATTGTGATTAAGTGGTTTCAGTTCACTATAATTGACTAAAGGGTAAGACCTGGGCCCTTCCCCATCAAATTTACAAATATCAAGGGCTACTGCTTAGAGCTGAGGTCCCTATATTTATTCCCTCTCGATACCAAGTAATCATAAACACCGAGTTAGAGGTAGAAGTGCCTCCTGGGCTTTATGGGGAGGTCATTGGGCGTTATCAGAAAACACATCTTGAGCCCCACGTGGCCCCAGGCATTATACTTCCTGGACATGGGGATATTAAGGTCTTGATAGCAAATCTTTAGGATAAACCAATGCAAATCCGCTGACACCAAATATTGGGGTATTACAATTCATCCCAGTTGAAGAGAGGTCTCCCAGGTTCATGAGTTTGGTTCACTGGATGAATTTGGTTTGCCCATTAAAACACAACTGGCATAATGACAGTTGTACCACATGAGAATTTAATGGGGTTAACAGAAGGCCAGAGAGATCGAGCAGAAGCCTTATTTCAAAAATACAAAGAGATCTTTGATGTTTATGATGATGATTTAGGTTGTGCGCGGGGAGTGATCCATTGAGTGGACACTGTGGATCATCCCCCATCAGAACTCAGCCAATCCGCTGATCTAGAGCAACAGATGAAGTCATCATGGCGGAAATTGATAAACTGCTAGAGCAAGGAATGCTTGAAACATCAAAGAGCCCAAGGGCTTCCCCTGTCCTAATTGTCAAAAAGAGGATGGGACCAATTGGGTAGTAATAGAAGACTGTAAGCTCAACAGCATTACAAAAAAAAGACTCATAACCCTTGCCACAAGTTAATAATGCTTTGGACTAGTTGGGAGGAGCGCGTTACTTCTCTGAAATTGATTTGATATCTGGCTATTGGCAGATTGAGTTGCCTGTGGCGGAAAAAGAAAAATGCGCCATTATCACATCAAAAGGGCTTTTCAACTGAAACATATGCCACAAGGGCTGTGTAATGCCCCAGCCACTTTCCAACGGGCGATGGACACTATCCTTAGCAACTTGAAGCTGTCATGCATTCTTGTATACCTTGACAATATTAACATTTTCTCCTGCACGTTTTCTGAGCACTTTAACCATTTGGAAGAGGTATTCCGCTGGTTGGCTAAGGCCAACATCAAGATCAAACCTTAGAAATCCCACTTCTTTAAGGACCAGCTGGAGTACCTCAGGTTTGTAGTCGATGCAACAGGGCTGAGACCCAACCAGCTAAAGTGGAGGCTATTCTGAAGATGACTACACCAAGCAGTAAGAAAGATATCTAAGTGTTTTTAGGAAAGGTTGGATACTATCGCCAAATCATTCCAAACTTTAGTTTTATTAGAAGTCCACTGTTTGAGTTATTAAAAAAGGACGCCAAGTTTGAATGAACGGAACCCTGTCAATGCTCCTTTGATACTCTATGTACAACGTTGATCAATGCACCAGTGCTACACTACCCAAAATTCAAAAAAATAAATCATTGTACAGATGGATGCCTCTCTTTCCGCTGTAGGGGCAGTTCTGTCCCAAAAATGATGAAGGGGAGGAGCATCCAGTGATGTACTGCAGATGAAGCCTGAATAGCCATGAACATAATTATACTGTGACTGTGCAGGAGTGCTTGACAGTGATCTATGCTAAATAGCAATTCAGAGTATATTTTCATGGTGTAAAGTTTAAAGTTATATCGGATCATGCCTTGTTACGCTGGTTGCAAAATGTTAAGGAGCTGGAGGATCATCTAGCCTGATGGGTACTCAAACTACAGGCTTACATCTTTGAGATCCTTCACTGACCGGGAGCAAAACACAAGAATGCTGATTGCTTGTTTAGGCTACCAACTATTGCAGTTACGGCAGATTTGAGCGATATAGTGTATGACAAGATGCTCAGTGGAAAGTATGATGATGAGTAACCATAAGTCATCAAGGCGTTGAATGAAATGTGAGCCTGTACTTCTCAGCGGAATGGGGAGTTGTACAAGCAGATCAGCAATTCAACAGTAAAAATCCTGAGACCCTCAGCACGGCCTAACATTATCATGAGCGCACATAGAGCATTTGGCATGGTGGCGTGCGCAAGACGTTGGTTATTGTGACCTCAGTATTACTGGGAAAGCATGAACTTCGATGTACTTGATATTATCTCCACCTGTCACAAGTGCCAAGTGGAAAAGCTGTTCCGCCAGAAGACCTCATACTGGTTAGTGAAGCCGCTCTTTGCTTGGCATACAGTTTTCCTTAATGTCATCAGCCCACTGCCGAATGGGATCTAACTGATCCAAGTACACTTTGGTAGCAATTGACCAGTTAACCTGGTGGGTTGAAGCCAGGGCGATACAATACTTGGGGGCAGTTAAGGTGGCTAAGTTTGTAATGTAATGCATCATTCAGCATAACAGCTGTCCTCAGTTCATCCTTACTGACAATGGCACTAATTTTACCTTTCACATACTTCCCAAGCTCAACAAAATGATGGCCATCTGAGGGGTTCTAACAACCCATTATCACCCTGAGTCCAATGGAATGGTTGAATGGGTTAATGGGACCTTGGTGAACATACTCTGTAAGTTGGTTACAGATAGGCCCTCTGATTGGAGTACCATCCTTTCTACCATGGTGTTCTCCTACAATAATAGCTACTATTCTGCCATGAGGAAAAGCCCATTCCAATTGCTTTATGGATGGCACCCCGCACTGCCCGCACTTCTATATGCCTGTGTAGAGGATACTGGCGAAATGGATCCACAATGCTACTTGACCATTCTAATGAATATGCTGATCAAATTACAAACGAAGTGCACTCGTTCAGCTTAGCCAAGAAAATCAAAAGACAGGCTGCCAATCAGGTATGGTGAAGTGGCCTTCCACAGTTCAAAGATGAAGACATGGTCCTATTCCATGATCAACATGGGTTTGTCCAGAAACATAAGTTGGCCAATATCTGGATTGGCCATTCAAGGTCATTGAAAAGATAGGTATGGATGCATATACTATCAAGGACCCTGATAGCGGTTGGATCATCAACTGAGTGCATGTGAAGTTCCTCTGGGCGTATAAGAAATAGGAGCCTTATCATCCAGTCAAGGAGGGGGAATGTTGCAATTTCCAATATGACTGGATGATAAGCCCTAAGTCATTATGTGGAACAGATGTAATCTGCCGAGTTTGATATGAGCTATGGTAATATAAGCGCCTCAAAATGAGGCAATATTGGGTTGTTGGGAAATCACCTCAAATTAGGCGTCGTGAGATTAACGAATGAAGAATCAACAAAACCAATAGAATATGACGAATTGAATTACTAAGACATGAAAAACAGTATCATCCAAAGTCATGACAATATAAGTGAGATGAGATGATCAGGAGGTTAGGTTGTTATCAGTTTAGAGTGAGTGGAACAGCTAAGATCCTCTGTGGTTATTATATTGAATAAAATAGTGCTGTGGGAGTGAGTGCTCCATATTTAATAAATTAACTTTATTCTGTTGTTTCCAAGGGCAACTATTGTCATGTTGTTGGTCCTATTGCTCAGTGGGCCAAACCATGTTCAAAGCTCCTTATGGCGTATATTTACAATACCGTCAAATTAAAACATATGGTTTTCCCCATCCTGGATAGAATTTCGTTGTTGGAAATCTTAAAGACCTAAAATGGAAAGAGTTAGAAAACGTGTCCCTAATGTTTTCCTCTCAATCCAAGTGAGCCAACCATATTTGGCAAGTGACCTGCTAAGGAAATGGGACTTGTTACCCATTTAGGCGGTCATGAACCAACTGATTGATTTGCTAGTTGCAGACAGCATCACTCGCCTCACAACTTACTCCTTAAATCCTCAATCAGTTGGTGATGAAATCCAACTGATCACAATCACTACACCTGATAGTTAATCAACTTTCTAATGCCCATATTTTGTAAGCAACTCTTCCTAATGGGATCTTAAGCATTTGTCCAGATCAATCCCTGATGGATCTGACCAGGCGAATAACCTAAAATACCCCAAACATATTTACCCCAAAATCAGGGTTAACCAATTTACAATTCACCTCACATTAGGGAATTATCCCCTAGCGAATTCTGGTAATTTAGCTATCTGGGAATATGGGCAAAATCCCAACAGCATCAATACCATTCTTCTATATTTTTCCAAACAGGCCAGTCCAAATGTTAACAAGCTTTTTCTTCGATCCAAATCCATGTTGGTCAGGGAACTAGACATAATATCCTACAGCAAACGGCAGGAGCCAGCTACATTAATCTGGTCAGCCATCTGATCATGAATCTTCTTAGCCAAGATTGTAAGTTACGCTTCCATTTGTAGTCTAATCAGCATCTCTGTTAGATTAGCCAAATGATGCTGCAGTTCTACGCTGCCAGTTTTCTCCACACATGAGTAAATCAGGGCAGGTAAATCCTGATGTCTACCATAGAGCAGTTGAAAAGGACTTTTGCTAGTGGACAAGTGGTAGTTGATATTATACTCAACAAAGCTGTGGGTAGGAGGGTACTGCATTCAGAGGGTCGATCTTTCACAAGCTTGCGTAGTATGTTTAATAATGTTCTGTTAACTTGTTCCACCATTCATTAATTGGGATGGTATGGTGTAGTAAAGACCCCGAGGATTGCCATCAGTTCATTTAACTTGGTTCAGGATATGTGACGTTAAATTAATTTTGTTGTCCATGAGGATAAACTGCGGACAACCATGTCACTGAGTGGCACCCTCAATAATAAACTTAATGGTGGTGACTGCCCCCAAATCAATAATTGCCCTGGCTTCCACTCATCTTGTCAAATGATCAATTGCTACAATTATGTACTTAGATTGGTTTGCGCCATTTGGCAAAGGCCCCATCATGTCAAGAGAAACGGTATGCCATGAAAACTAGGACTTACTAGCTGTTATGTGATCTTCTTGTGGAAAGGTTTCTCCACTTGAAACTGATGACAACAGCTAACCTTCTATAGCATGACAAATGCATGCTCTCCCAATAGTAGAATAGTCGCAAGAACTCTAACGTTTTCCACAACCCACCATACCCTACTACCTGATGTGCATCCAAGATAATCGATGGCCTAACAGAGGGTTTAGTGAAACTCAGCGTTAATTCCCCAATCCACTTATATAGTCCCCATCGCATAAGAAGGTATCCTGTCTAGGCCCATCTAGCACTTTGATCTTTTGCGGCGGTTCATCATGTTATTTGCCCACTACCATCTTCTCTTACATAATGCTGGACAAATCTGCTGTAATGGCGACCGTTAGTAGCCATGAAAGACAGTCTTCATTTGATGTTTCATTCCCAGACAGTGTAAAATCTCAATATCATACGCTTGTTGCTTCAATGCTCATTATGCAAGCTATCTTCAGATTTATGAAGATTTTGCAGCCAATGCAAAGATGCATGATCCGTTACCACTTGAAATTTCACCCTGTGGAGGTATACCCAAAATTTTATATGCATATATCACCGCTAAGCACTACCACTCAGTCACAGTGAAATTCTGTTCATGAAGTTTAAGCTTCAGCTACAAAATGTGACAGGGTGCTCTACGCTATCATCATCTTTCTGAGATAATACTGCCCCTATGGCGGAAACTGATGCATCTGTTTGCACTATGACTTTTTTTAGAAGTTAGGATATTGAAAAATGGGTGCACTTGCCACCATGGTTCACAAGACATTAAAAGCGTTTTCGCATTATTCCGTCCAATCAAAGGTGAATTTCTCTAATAACGCAAAGAGAGTTGCCCCTATACAACTGAAGCTATATGTATCGCTGGTAGTAATTGACCATCCCCAAAACACTTGGATATCATGATTATTGCCTGGCTGAGACATCTACATATGGCCTCCACCTTTGCTGACTGAGGTTTAAGGCCCTTTGAGTCCACTACAAACCTGAGGTATTCTAATTTCACTTTAGAGAACTTACACTTACATGGCTTGATCTTAATGTTAGCATCAGCAAGGCGGCGGAATACTGTTCCAAATGGTCTAAATGTTCTGTTAAAGTCTGAGATAATACATTGGTATTGTTGATGTAAACTAGGACACAGGACAGCTTTAATTCACTAAAATCTTGTCCATCGCCCTCTGTAACGTAGCTGGGATGTTGCATAAACCTTAAAGCATACTCATAGGTTGTAACAACCCTTACAGTGATTATAGCGCATTTTTTCCGTTATGCCGCTGGAAATTTGATCTGACATTACCCTGATATCAAATTCATGGCAGAAAAATAATTAGACCCTCCCAGTTGATTAAACACGTCATCAATTCATGGAAGGTAGTAGGAATCTTTCTTTGCGATGCTATTGAGCTTTCAGTAGTCAATGACAACCCGGTTGGTGCCATTTTTTTCTTCACAATAAGCACTAGCGATGCCTACAGGCGCTTGGATGGCTTTATCTTCCTTTGTTCAATCAATTTGTCTACCTCATCAGAGACGACCTATTCCGCCACTTTTGAGCACCAAATAGGCTGTGAACAAATGGAAGGGTGATCCCCTCATGTCAACCTGATGCACTGTTCTTTGTGTGCACCCCAAATCGTGGTTATCAGAAGCAAAAATATCTCTGTAAGTTTAAAATAGGGCCATCTCCCTATATTTCTGTTCCTCTGACAATCCAGTTTGAGCTTCCCGCAAAAAACAACTACCATTATGACAAAGGGGAGTTTACCAGTAGACTGAGATCCTCCAACTATCTGATGTCATAAATATGGCAAACCTCATTAATAGGGGCCAAGTGTAAATAAGCCATCGCTTGGTGCCTTTGGTCGTCATAGCCTCCTTCTGCAGGTTTGCTATCAGCACCTTCACTTCCCCCTGCCCTGGTAATAACAACCCAGGAGCCACATGAGGTTCATCCAGGATTGCTAGTAGGGCCCCATAATATCCCCGTATAAACCTTCTGGGATGAATATTACAAGCTCAGTCCCTAATATGACCTGATGCCAAGATGGTATGCTTACAGTGCTCGCAGCTCATAGCGGAATACCTTTGTACTCATAGATCTAGTTAGGGAGGCTATTGTCCTCCATTTCATCTGCCAAAATTGGACATGAAACACCCCACCACTATATGACAAATTGATCTGAAAAGAGTGGATAGGGTCCTTTGGGACTCCACTAGAGGTAAAGTAAATTAAGATCTGTTGTAACAAAAAAACTTTTGTATTTTTTCGCCATATTGGCCATGGCTTCAAATCGCTGCATGAACACAGCACTGATCACCATGTCATAATTTTTATTTGGATGAACCACCGCTGGATTGGAAGCCCTAACAGAACCAAGCTCAGAGGTAACGCGCTGTAAGCTCCTTTGGACACTTCCTGTGTGACCCATGGTCCCATATACTACTCTATGTTCCTCATCAGGCTTCAGTGGAAGCTTAGCCACGATCTTGGTGGAGATTATATTAACAGGGGCACCAAATCAATAATAGCTCGCATTTTTGTGTTCTGAACAAAATTATCACAGTAGGTATACATAAAGTAATAAGAACCATTGGTGTTTATTATGTGAACGTCCAAGGGCTTTTTGTTACCAAGAAAAGTGGCTATACCTATACCAACATGAGGATACTCCTAGGAGATCTTTTCTACTGGACTGGCTACGTTAACCCCCATTAGGGAGGCGACGTCCGTTGAAGGTCCAACATCACTAATGCCATTTCATTCAAGGATTTGCCAATCATACATCTTTTTCACATCTCAGCAGAACTCAAAGCATGAAGGGTGACATTCGCTCTTTTGAATGGAGGCTAAGGTATTGTGCAGAAGTTGTTGGTATAATAAGCCATCGGGTTAGGCACTGGGGTTAATGCAAAGAGATTCATGGGAATCGTTAGGGACAAATAAAGTAGAATTAGTGGAGGTAGAACATCCCATCTCTACTTCGCTTGAGCTTTTTACTGCTCAATTAAAATTGATGGAACTGCATGAACATGCTGGTTGCCTGGGCAGTTAGCAACATAATGGCCTTTTGTCTTCACGAGAAACAAGAATTCATAAATGGCTCACATGTATAGTTTGTGATTGAAGGTCCAGTCTAAAAGTTAACTAAATCATTATAACTAAGTTGAGGATGGGGCGGCTGAGTGTATGGAGGGCGGAAAGGATCCGCCGACATATTGGGTGTACTTATACTACCCAATAGATTATAAATGGGTCGTTGCAGTCCATTTTCAAATGAGGATGCGGCGGTTGTAGCAGGGGCCTTCTGCTCCACATTGGGAGCACTGAAAATGGCGGAGAGATGGCATAAAATGTCAATAATTTGAAGAAGACCACAATTTGTTCAGTATGTAGTCATAGCGTTATGCAGTTCATAATATGGTTTGACTGCCGCCATCATAGTATGCCTACATCCTCATTGGTTAAGATATTTGCTCCCACTAACTTAGGAGCTTCAGTTGTGAATCGCTCCACAAACTCCAACAAGGACTTGTTCTTGTGAAACTGTATGGTCAGAAATTTGGCCTTGGGCTGCACCATCTTCGCTACACCCCTTAACAGATGGTACACAGTCTCCTTCACCTCTTGATAGATTACAGAACTACTCTGGGGGTAACAGTGACCTTGTCTGCGCTCTTAACATCCAGAGCAGAGAGCAACAGTTTTGCTTTCCGCTGATCTGATGCTCCTTCCAAAGCAAATGTAGGAATCCAGCCGATTTGTGCTCACTGGTGCATGACGCCTGCTGGATTCCACAAAGATAAATATAAAAATATAAATAAATAAAAGCGCTAATATAAATGGGTTTTTATAATTTTTATTAGCTCTTGATAAAGGGGAAAATGATACTCCTTGACCTCCAACTATCTAGTATTTAAAGTAATTTTGAAGGCCGAGGGAGAATATGGGAACATGTTTGGAATAGTCTGCATGAGTCCAAATTAGGAAATATGCAGGAATAGCGTATCATGGCTCAGAAACTCACATCAAAGACAGCGGAGTGAAGGAAGAAGGAATTCTGATTGGCCCAAACATACCTGTGTGGTAAAATCTTTATAAACTTGAGCCACTCACCACCCAAGAAAATTCTTGTACCTTGGGGGACCCCTGCCAAGCCTATAAAAGGGGGGTCCCCGCACAGGTGCATTTGAGGACTTCGCGGGGGTCAGGGAGTGCCTTCCATTGATTCCCCTGAGGTCTGTGGTGCAGTTGGAGAAATCCAACCTGCTGATTTAATTAATTCCCATATGAGTTTCAAACTGGTGATGCCCCAATTAATGGGGTTCCACCGAGAATTGGCCAGGGACTTTTGGCCAATTTCCTCAACATTATTATCATTATTATTACTAAATGAGTTCTTAACAACATTAGAATATCACAAATGGCCAACATTTCCCTTTTTTGGCAGAACTCAACCTACAGAACTATTATTTTTAGTCTGCAAAGGCAAATTTCTGACATCACCTTCTCAAGAATGCTGGGGGGCGAGTAGGGTCGAAGGAAATGTCCATGTATGCGATTAACAGTAATACCAGTAGCTAGGTTTTTGATAAGATACTCATTTCCTCACTTGTAAACGATGGTAAAAGGACCCTCCCAGATTGATCCAAGTTTACTGCTTCTAGGGATGATGCGTTTATGGTAGTACAGCACCATGTCAGAAACTTGGAAAGTAGGTAAGGGGGCTTGGGGTATCATTAGCAGCTACCCTTCTTTTGTTACTGTTGAGGCTAAATTGGTCATAGCTTCATATTGGAGCTGAATTGTACGCTGAGCCAATCTTCTCATAACTTCCTCTGTTTCCTCAACCCTAGAAGAGAATACAACCTTAGCTAAGAGGGCAGGTATGCCTGGTTCCCGCCCATACAAGACTTGAAATGGTGACGTTTTTAAAGTCCGGTGATAGCTAATCCAGTATGCCATAAGAGCACTATGCAAATACTGATCCCAGTGAAGAGGATCAGATGATTCCAGCTTTTGCAGAATAGAAGCCAAGGTTCCATTTGCTCGTACCACTGTTCCATTAGTAGAGGGTTATATGGAGCAGAGAAGAGTTGTTATGCTCTCATAGAAGTGGTCAGTAGTTTGGCTACTCTGGAAGTGAAGTTCCTGCCATTATCACAGAGTAGTACTTGGAGCAACCGTGACGGGTAAAAATGTGTTGATGTAAAAAAGTGGCGGTGGGCTTAGCTGTTTGGGAAGGGAGAGCCACGGCTTCAACACACTTAGCAAAGTGGTCAATGGCTACTAGGATAAATTTATTTCTTCCAGTAGTCTGTGGTAGGAGCCTACTACGTCTAAGCTGATGGTGTGGAATGGTTGTTGCGGGGTAGTTGGCAGGTATTGGTACCTAGACTTGAAGCCAGACTGCTTCTTACAAGTAAGGCAGGCTTCCAAAACATCAACAATAGATTCCATCATTCCATCCCAATAGAACCGATCTTTAATTCATACATAAGCTTTTCTTGCCCCTCCATGACCTAGGGTAGAATGTGCTTCTAGGATAGCAGATACACGTTCTGAAGGTCGAAGGTAAAGTAGCCATTTTGTCCCCACCTGCTTATACAACTTCCCATCTTCAACTCTATTGTTATGGGAGTGCCGGGCTAACATCTTCTGAATGGGCTCATCTTCATCCTCCCAAACATTGGGGGTCATTAAGAGGTCATGTAACCTCTCCACTTTACTATTATACAAGTGAAGGACTGGTAGTCGAGTCAACCCATCAACGTTCATATGATGGGTTCCAGCACGGTGTTCAATCTTCATGTCATAAGGCTGGAGCTTTAAAGCCCAGCGAGCTAGCCAACCAGTAGGATGCTTCATGTTCTTTAACCACTTTAGAGTTGCATGGTCTGTAACTACAGTGAAGGTAGTTCCGTAGAGGAAGGGGCGATAGTGCTTTACAGCTAATAGAACAGCAAGGCAATCTTTCTCCATGAAATTTTAGTTACGTTCAGCCTTTGACAGCATCTTGCTAAAGTAGGAGACAGGATGATCTAATCCGTTTTCATCCATTGATCTAAGATGACCCCAAAGGCATATTATGAAGCATCAGTGAATAAGATGAAGGGTTTATTATAATCAGGGTGCTGTAGGATAGGACGTTGTTGCAGCAGTTGCTTCAGAGTCTCAAAAGCAGCCTTCTGTTCTGCACCCCATTGGAAAGGAGTGTTCTTGGTTAATAGGCGGACAAGAGGTTCACTGAGATGAGCAAACTTAGGGATAAACTGATGATAATATCCCATCATCCCTAGAAATACCTGAATGTCTCGTAGATTCTTGGGGGGAGGCATCTTTGAAATTGCTTCAACCTTATATACCATGGGTTGGATTCCTTTTTTGGGAAATAGAGTGTCCAAGGAAATCAAATTTCTTTTGGAAGAATTTACATTTGAAGGCTTCAGCTTGATATTCAAATTACGTAATCTCTAAAACACCTCCTTCAGACGATCAAGATGTTCATGGAAGGTTCGTGAGAATACTGTGATATCATCAAGGTATATGATGACACAAGTTAACTTTAGGTCCCGTATAATGTGATCCATTGCCCGCTGAAAAGAGGCAGGCGCATTACACAACCCTTGAGGTAGTCGCATGGGTTGGAAGAGACCTTCACTACAGATAAGACCGCATTTCTCCTGATCTTGAGGAGAAAGGTCCATTTGCCATTAGCCGCTAGCTAAGTCCATGGCAGAGAAAAATATCAGAGCCTGAGAGTTGGGCTAAGGCGTCATCAATGCGAGGAAGAGGATAGCTATCCTTTTTGTGAGGCTATTTAACCTCGGTAATCCATGACTATCCGATGTCCTCCATTCTTCTTTTTTATTAACAAAAGAGGGGAAGACCATGGGCTTTGTGAAGACACTAACAAACCCGCATAGGGTAGCTGCTGAAGCTATGTCCTCATTTGCTGTTCTTCTACCTTGGACTTGTGGTAGGGTTCTGACCAAATGGGATGGGCATCACCCACATCAATGGAGTGGCACCATTCCTTCATGTGACCATAATCGTTATCTGATTTGGAGAATATGTCAATATAGTCATCAAGGATAGTATTAACTTTTTTCAGCTCATTTGGTGTCAGCTCGTCTGAGGTGTGGACTTTGGGTAAGGTACATACCAGGTTATCCGTTGACAAGCCCATATCCATCATAATACCAATGGAGTGAATTTGTATAATGTCCTCCACAGGGACTAACAAGCCTCTGCCAATCTCCTGGTGTTTTTTTACAACTATGTCCTTGGAGGTGAGGTTTCCCTATAGCAGAGTGATGGGCCTTTTTGAGGCAGGGTCAAGAATGCCAGGTAATACCCGAGGCTCCAAAGAGCTGACGCCCTCAATACTAATTAGGTGCAACAAACAGTGGCGTGGTATCTGAAGCTTTATTTTTGTGTCAACCACTCGTTGTTCACCAGAATTGATCACAACCTAATATGCAGCATAAAAAGTGACACCTTCTCTAGCATCCACTGAATCAGGCAACTTCTTTGTGTTGCGCCCAGAAGTGGTATATGACAACGATATCGCTGAGAGGGGATATTCGACCAGGCAAGAGTATTTGTGCTTACTGGGCTCTTTATTGGTTAAGACTAATGGAACTTCATAGTTAACGAGAGAAAAACTTGCTTCAGGTTGATTTTTTCTCATATTCAATCATAAACTGAGTGCCGATGAGCATATCATATGCATTGTTATCTAAAGCCAAAGCAGGGGCTGATAAAATAAGCTTCCCAACTCTAATGGGAAGGGAAGAATAGGCCCCAATAGCCCGGGTGTTGGTGGGGCCAGCAGTTCCAAACTCTTGCGTGTACTCCAAGTCAGGCGATAACTTGATCTTCTTGATGAGCTTAGTGGAGATCACATTGACTGGAGAGTCATTATCCAAGATGGCCAAGATACGGACCTTTTGAATGACTACTTCAACTTTAGTGAGAGTCCCTCTAAAGTTAGGCGACAAAGCTTAAACCTCCTTGAGCCGTAAGGTGGAGGTGAGCTTTTTAGAAGTCTCAGGGTTGTTATTCATGATGGTATGTAAGGGATGAGCACACTGAAGAGGTTGTATTAAGCCAGCTAATAATTGATCACCATCGCTGGCAGTGTCAATCGCTTGTGGACACCCTAGAATTTGACTGAGGTACGTTTCCTCAGGGATGGTGGTCTCATCTACTCCTCCAGCATTCAGGTGATCATGAACCTCTACCTCTGTGGGGGCTCCAAGTATGTAGTAACCAAAACCATCATAACCCCCCTCAGATTCAACCCAAGGGTATTCTGAACGACTGGCAAGGCCACAATGGAGGTTGGAGAGATGGCCACAGGAGATTGAATAGCCTTAGGGAACGGTTGTACCAGCTTAGCTGGAGGGATGGGCACAGCAGTTTTAGTGAGATGGTGTGGACGGATAGTTGTTACTACCTTACAGTGTTTTGACTCGTAAAAGGGAGCGGTAACCCTTTTAGGTTGCCCAGAGGGAGCAGGTCTCAACTGAACAACTAGTGGAAACTCCACAATAGTGGAAGATGGAAGGATCAACTCATCTTTCTTGTTTGTGGCATATGAATGGAAATCAGCAACATCTACTAACGCCTCCTTTAGGTCACAGATACTTTGGAAATGGCATTTTACTGAGATAATATGTCTAGCTAGAGAGGGCTGAGAAGCTAACCTAGTTAACAGGGCAGCGATAGCATCATCCAGGGTGAGCATGTTAGATGTTGTTAACCTTTGTGCAGTGAGGTAAAACCAATCAGCAAAGGCAAGGAGCGGCTCATCCTCATCATGCAAAGGTGCATAAAGGCCTGTTTTTCCCTTAGTAAACTCTTCTTGGATCCAAATTCAGCCACAAGAACTTTCTTCACCTCTACCCAAGTGAGCGAAGGGTTCAGGTAAGGAACAATCATCTCTTGTGCTAGGCGGCTTAGACAGGGTAGGATGTTTTGAACTTTTTGGGTATCAGTGAAGCCATACATGGCAGCTTCATAAAAAAAATGTATTGATGTTTCCTTCGCCAGGAGTGAATTTTTCCACAAGGGGGAAACAGGAAGGGCGCTGATCA
The DNA here is from genome assembly GCA_022478985.1 of Massospora cicadina. NCBI lineage: Eukaryota > Fungi > Entomophthoromycota > Entomophthoromycetes > Entomophthorales > Entomophthoraceae > Massospora > Massospora cicadina. Next base: position 164,119 of record JAKSZP010007921.1, read on the forward strand.
AGATCCTTAAGGCGGGACAAAACACTGGCAAGTTTCTCCTCAAGAGCAATGATTTTGGCTACACAATGATCCCCTGTAGTGAGCACCATTTTGTGGGAATCCAGCCGATTTGTGCTCGCTGGTGTCTGACGCCTCTTGGATTCCACAAAGATATTTATAAAAATTTAAATAAATAAATAAAAGCGCTAATAAAATGGATTTTTATAATTTTTACTAGGCTCTTGATAAAGGGGAAAACAATACTCCTCAACCTCCGACTATCTAGAATTTAAAGTAATCTCAAAGGCTGAGGGGGAATTTAGGAATATGTTCAGAGTAGCCTGCACGAGTCCAAATTAAGAAATATGCAGGAATAGCGTATCATGGCTCAGGAACTTGCACCAGGACAGCGGAGTGAAGGAATTGGAATTCTGATTGGCCCAAATGTACCTGTGTGGTAACATCTTTATAAACTTGAGCCAATCACCACCTGAGAAAATTCTTGCACCTTGGGTGACCCCCACCAAGCCTATAAAAGGGGGGTCCCCACACAGGTGCAAAGAAGGACTTTGCAGGGGTCAGGGAGTGCCTTCCATTGATTCCCTTGAGGTCTGTGGTGCGGTCGGAGAAATCTGTTCTGCTGATTTAATTAATGCCCATACAGGTTTTGAAATTGTGATTCACCAATTAATGGGGTTCCACCAAGAATCAGCCAGGGACTCTTGGCCGATTTCCTTGACACCTTTATTATTAACTTTATTAAAATGAGCTTTTAACAACATCAGATTTTTACAAATGGCCAACATTATCCTTTTTTGGCAGAACTTGACCTACAGCATTATTATTTTTAGTCTGCAAAGGCAAATGTCTGACAGCAAATATAAATCATTAAAAATATCTGTGCATGTTCCCATCACGACTGAAAGGTGGTAACTTCTTAATCTTAATGAAATCACCTTGCTCCGTGCTTTGGGTGTGAGGAATGGCTGGAATAGGTTCAGGAAGTCCAAAGGGAACTTCCCCTTGTGAACAAGAATAGGGTCACGCAGATGGAAGTGAATCCGCTTAAGTGAACTGAGAAGAGGTTGAATTGTGGAGATGAACTTCCATGACCCCTGGGGGGTATTCGCTGACAGAGTTATAGCATTCTTCTCCAGTTTAACCACTGACTGCACCCTTGTCTCCCTTACCAGTCTGTTCAGCAAAAATTTTTCTATTATCTTCTCATCTTTGACCAAATAGCACTGACAATGGCCATCTCTCACCCTTGTGAAGCACTTCAAACTAATTCTGCAATTTACAGTGGTTTTTCCACTCTATGTTCAGTTTATGCTCCATTGCTTGAAGCCATTAGAGGACATCCTCCAATGTGCCCTCCATTCTCGCGTTTTGCCATCTGGCATCACGCGCTTGTCAGTTTGCCTTGTCTACTTGATAATTAAAGCAGCTCATTCTTACACCAGTTCCTCATTGGCTGTCAAAGGTTATCCAGCGATCTTGAATATCATTGTATCACACCATCTCAATGAATGAAAGAGTTATGGCAAGCCTAAACCGCCTGACTGGCACTCTTCAACTGATTAATCTGCCCTAGCAACTGGCTGTATTCTGAGGACTCCAAAAAAGGCTGGTCATATGGTCATCTGCCGCTGATTATTATACTCAGATTGAAGTTGGCTAAATTCGACTGCCACAGGGTCAGCGTGATATGTCATCATTAGCTCTGTCAGGGTATTAGTCCCTAACTGAGCCACTGCTGCTTCAATCTCTTCAGCCCTTCTGCCAAATCCACCATAAACAGCGCAGTGTTACTACCCAACATTGTGACATCCTTGGATCCATTCTGTTGAAAGGCAGCACTGGTCTAACAATTTCCCTATCACTCAGGGTAACACATGATTCAACTAAGGAACTAATTTGTTAAAGTGATGGCTGATTTCCATGACACAACTTTCCACATGCACAAGCGCCCCCTGGATCTCTGAGAAATGGTGTTCGAGGCAGTCAAGTAAGAGGTGAATGTCATTTTGTTGCACTTGGACAACCCACATGACGTCCCTAATCTCAATATTATGTTGAGCCAACAGAAGCAGTAGTTGGCGGATCAAAGGTTGAATTTACACAACCAAGTATTATCAGTTCCATGTGTGCTGAGCTGGAGATACAGCCCTGTGGTAGTAGCATTGAGGGTAAAATATATACATCTCATAACAAGATTTTTGGTTCCGTTTGTTATAAAATAAATTCAGTGCATGTTCCCCCACATCATCTTCATAGAAGCGATAACCTCACAAAAGCCATTTCATGATACCTCGCAGTTGCTGAGGGTCACATTAGTGGACCTGCCCTGTTGATCTGACTCTAAAGCGGGACAAGCAACCAATTGCAAGTCCATCCTAGTATCTTCATCCCCTGGTTCCGTCACCATAAATAATACCATTTTTTGTTGGATTCTTACATTGTTTACTCAGCATATTGGTCATGAAATCTGATTATATTTTGGCATAAAGAGTGAGGACTACCTTGATGCCCTAGTGCCATTTGTGCTACAGTTGATCAGTGGCCCCTCTGTGCTGAGCTCCACTGTTAACTTTTTGGTGATATGGGTTAAATCCACCAAGCTGGTTTCACAGGATAATTACCACTGAGCAACGGAATGGACAATATGCAGATCACCAATTCTTAAAAAAACTGATATATATGATATGGAGTAAATTTACCAATTGACACTTTTTATTATAATATAAATTTGCAGATCTTATCTTCAGAATACTCAAAAACCTCCTCTCTAATTCTTCCGCTCAACTCTTATCTTGGTATTCTTGATCAGTAATACCATTCTACTTAGTAATCCCCTATTCATTCCATTTTAAGCTTTTCATCTATCTTGAAGTTCTTGCAGAATTCCATCAACTCGCTGAACTATTGCTACTACAATAAATTTGATTCACAATAATATAATCTCCTGATAAAGCTTGAGGCTTTCCACAACTCTAATTTACAATCTGCCAGAATATATAGCTTATTGTCCAGCCTTATTAATTTCTCGACAGTTGGATACTACCACCACTTAATACCTAGCTTTACTTTTATTGGAGGTCCGCTGTTTGAGCTTTTAAAGAAGAAAGCTGCATTTGAATGGATGGAACGCTGACAATGCTCCTTCCTTATACTTCATATGGCGCTGAGCAGTGCGCCGGTATTTTATTATCCCAATTTTGATAAAGAGTTTATTGTTCAGATGGATGCCTCTCTTTCTGCTCTTGGGGCGGTCCTATCCTAAAAAGACAATGAGGGGGAGGAGCACCCCGTTGCATACTGCATTCAGAGCCTGAACTGCATGAGCGTATATAAACCATGACCAAGTGGGTGTGCTTAACGGTGATTTATGCATATGAGCAATTTAGAGTGTGCTTGCATGGAGTGAAGTTCAAAGTCATAACATGTCATGCTTCTTTATTCTTGTTGCAGAACCTCAAGGAGTTTTAAGGGCGTCTATCCTGATGGTCCCTCAAACTGCAGGCTTTTGATATTGAGATTCTTCACCGACCTGGAGCAAACCACCAGAACGCTGATTGCTTGTCAAAACTATTAATGAATGCAGTTACTGCAGATCTGAGTGCCATTATGTATGACAAAATGCTCAGCGGAAAGTATGACAATGAGCTGCCACAATTCATAAAGGCGTTAAAATTGTGATCCAATACCTTCCAGTGGAATGGTGAGTTGTACAAGCAGATTGGCGATTTTAAAGTGAACTTCCTGCGACCCTTGGCATGGCCTAACATTATTATAAGCGCACATAAGGCTGTCAGACATGAGGAGTGCGCAAGACGTTTAAATTGGTGCAACCTCAGTATTATTGGGAGAGCATGAACTTTGACATGCTCAAAACCATTTCCTGCTGCCATCTGCGCCAAGTAGAAAAGCCGTTCCACCAGAAGACCTTGTACTGATTAATGAAGCCTAATTTTGCTTGGCTTACAATTTTCTTGATGTCGTTGGCCCTCTGCCAATGGTAACTAACTGGTCTAAGTACATTCTGGTGACAATAGACTACTTGACAAGGTGGGTTGAAGAACAGGCAAAATGGGATTTGGGCGGTCACTGTGGCCAATTTTTTTAATGGAATGTATTATCCAGAGACATAGCTGCCCTCAGTTCATTCTTACTGACAATGGAACCAGCTTCACCTCACACATCCTTCCCAAGTTAAACAAGTAATGGGCATCCACAGAGTTCTAACGACCTCATACCACCCCAAGTCCAATGGGATTGTTGAGCAAGTTAGTAGGACCTTGGTGAATTTCTCTGAAATTTGGTAATTTATTGACCTTCCAATTGGAGTTCTTTCCTTTCTACCGCTGTGTTTGCATACAACAATGGTACCCTTCTTCCACAGGGTAGAGCCACTTACAATTACTATATGGACGACACCCAGATCTTCCAGCATTGTTCTATGCTTGTGTAGAAGATACCAGTAGAATAGATCCTCAACGCTATTTGATTAATCTAGTGGACACATTGATTAAGTTGCAAGCAGAAGTGTACTTGTTCAGCTTAGCCAAAAAAATAGAGATTAGGATACCAATCAGCTACGGCGTAGAAGGCTAGCTCCATATAAAGATAAGATATGGTTTTGTTCCATAACCAGAACGGGTTTGGGTGGAAACGCAAGTTGGCCAACATCTGGATTGGTCCGTTAGAAATAATCAAGAAGATGGGTATTGACGCCTATACTATCAAGGACACCATGAACGGTTAGGTTATCAACTGAGTGAACAAAGTTCTTCCAGGCTTATAAACAATGGTAGATTTATTGTACAGTCAAGATAGGGGTAATGTCAAGGTTCTGATATGACTGGATGATCTTCTGATTAGCCATGGCAGATTGACCATATTCCACCATCCATAATTTATAGTTACAATTATTTGAGCGCCTTGCAACAAGTCAATATTGGGTCGGAAAGGTTAGTTATTGGATCGCCTCCAAATCAGGTGAAAAAGTTGATGTTGATGTATGTCTAATAATGAGATGTCAACGTATGACAAGTAATAAGTGAATCGCCTCAAACTATGACAATTGTGATCTCAATAAATGATAAACTCTGCCAGAGCCAATGAGTATATGAAAGAGCGAAAAATCTAAGCAAGAGGGTTGGTATTGATTGAAGTCGCTGATATATAAGTGATACAAGAAGATTGGGAAGGAAGGATTTTTAGTAGAGAAGAAGTGAGCAGACCAGGGAGGATCCGCTAATAATAGTAAAGAAAAATAAAAAAGTTTTGTCAGGACAATTGCTTCATATTTATAAAAAAAATTATTACCTTTTTGAGGATGGCAATCTTCATATCATCAGTCCTATTGCTCAGAGGGCGCAACCTTGTGCAGAAACCCTTTGGATTTTCTCTGATGGACTGCTGAAACATAACGATCTGTAATATAGTATTTTTAACTTTGAGTTTAAATTATAATTTGACTACCTACCTCAATAAGATCTGCAGAAAAATCATTACTTAATGTTATTAGAAATATGATACCATTTGGAAATTATTGGATTAACTAACTTAGGAATCTATATAAAATAAACCTTAGCACCATATTATTTAATTATTTAGTGTAAGACCCTTGTCTCCAGCTATCAAAAAGGACAAGGTCATAGACCCTTCTATGTCAAAAAAGGTTTCATATCCTAGAACTCAACCTCTTAGTCAGATCTCTGATCTAGGAACACTCTGAAAGAGAGATGGGTAAATGCTTCCCCATCTGCTTGCCAAGTTCCTTCCCCATCCTACTCCTCAGCCTAACCCCATAAAAAGCGTAAAATATGCAGGGTCTTATTAATAAAAAAACAGAAAGCTCTACGTAGATTTTAATATCTTAAGACAATAACATGATTCTCAGTCCCCTATTCTCACCACGTGGTTGAATTAGGAGTCTACCTGTGGGGGAAATGTATCTAATGAGTTAAGATTGGGATAAAAGTTAATGTAAAAAGGCTAATTTGATAAATATACTAAATTTCAAAATTGCAAATAAAATTGGACTCTCAAGTTTTCCCAAAATGACCTGAGAATAGCGCGTAAACTCTATCAATATTTTTTTACCCAAGGTGGGTCAACCTTGAGACAAATATACCACACCGTTAATTTTCCTAGCCAGTACAGGTTTTGAACTCAAAACCAGCACTAGAGTGGATGCATTTTTACCTGCCAGGCTAATCACCCTTGAACTCTGTCAATTTTTAAACTAATTTAATTTAATTTAATTTATTGCAGGGAAGGCTGACCATGGGACGGACACTCCAAGTATGACTCAGGAAAGACAAACTTAGTATCAGGGGAGGCACCCTAGAGAAGCGATGCTATCTCTTGTTGTCAGCAGGAACGCCACTTATGGGGAGGGGAGGGAACGTGTGAAGGGGCCGTAGCCACTATTGAGCACGTGTGGAGGAAGGGGTCTGATTTGATGAACCAGACTGGGAACCAGGAGGAGACCAGCTGTTGGCGACGCGGTGGGAGGTATCCAAATATCCACGCTTGAAAGTGGTCCACCAAATGAGACCGGAATCTGTGGACAGTTTCTGGGAGGGTGGGGGTGGAGCCTGCAATGGCATCTAAGACAATCGTGTGGATGGTCCACATGGCGATTGCAGCCACCAGAGCACGGAGGGAGGGTGGAAGGGAGGAGGCCACTGATAGAGCAAACATATCTCTTGACAGACTGAAGGGATGAGTTTGATCTTGGCCCAGCAGACGTTGAACTTCGCGCATTATCACTTTAGAGGTGGGGCACTTCTCCAGGCGGTGGAACAGCATTCCATACTGGCCACACACGACACAGGATGAGTGTAAAGTGTTAGAGCGCTCAGCTGTATGATACACCCACCTCAGGCAGCGCACACATGGGAACAGACATAAGGCAGCAGCAGAGGGTAGTGGGTGTATTTCAAAATTGTCTTCTGGGTTTCAAGGGAAAAAGGAATGTTTATCATGTCCAGGTAGTCCACCCTGGATAGAACATGGGGCTGAATGGGGATCACGCCATCATGGATGGGTAGCCCCTGTACCTCTTGTGTGAACTAAGGAGAGGGGCGGCCTCTTTGGGTTGTATGTCCGCTAATACGAATTCTCCACTCAGTGCTCCGCATGGAGAGTAGGATTCGTTTGTAGTGGGTTTTAGTCCCGTGAGGTCCTGTGGCCGATGTGTGTGATGCGAGGTATTTCATCAGGGAGTGGGGGTTTGATGGATTATTGAGGCCAAGGCTCAGGAGAAGTTGGAGCGGGCCGCGCAAGACCAGTGTTGGGAGGGGAGTATAGGGGCGGTGATGGCTGCAATCCATGTGCCCAGGATCTTGGCAACATGGGCTTTGAAGTCAAGCAGGCCCATGCCACCATGATGATGAAAGCCAAACATGACCTCTAGCCACACTGGTGGAGGGTGGCCTGACCAAAGCCATCCTTGCAGCAAGGCATACAAGGATTTGAAGAAGCTTGGGGAGAAGGGGATGGCGTGGGCTCCGAACCAGACTTTGGATAGGAGCATAAAGTTGGCTAAAACAACCCTGCCAGTAAAGGAAGTAGGGTGGGCTCTGAGAGAGGCGATTTGCTTCGTCACGTTGTCCAGAATATGGCACTCCATTACTGCTGACGCGTATCCGCCTGCCTCCATCCACACGCCCAGATGGCATACCAGTCCTATGGTAGGACGTGGCACGAAGGGAAGCACGAGTGGAGCGGTGTGTGTTGAGTTAGTAGGGCGTGGACGTGGGTGAGCAGATGGTCCAAGTTGGGAACTAATTGCTGGGGTCCAGCAGTTCTGTAACTGACCAAGGAGGATGATTTCAGTTTTAGAGGCGTTCAGTGCCACGTTGCTTACCCGGGAATATTCCTGGATGAGAGCTTCAAGTGCGCGTGCATCTTGATTATTAGACACCCCAACCACACAATCATCTGCGAATGCCTTCATCTTGACTGGGGCTTGGCCTGGCACATGGACCCCAGTGAGGTGGGCATTCACATTTCGCAGTAGTGGGTCAAGGCTGAAGTTGTATAAGAGTGGGCTGAGGGGGTCCCCTTGTCGCAAGCCCCTTTGAGGGCGGACTACTTCCGTTAGGAAGCCATGGCCACGCACTGCCATTGTTGCAGATTCCGTGAGCAGCATCACCCAGTTGATGAAGCGAGGGGGTAGAATTGATGGAGGCAAGCCCTAAGGTAATCCCAGTCTACTATATCATAGGCCTTTTGTTGGTCCAAGATACAAGTGCCCCAGAGGCTGTGGACTGATATACAATAGCCAGAGTGCACGTTATCCCAAATTGACCTTCTGGGGATGAAGCCGAATCGTTCTGGGGAGATGGTGGCAGATGCTACAGTCCCTAAACGGTTAGCCATAATTTTTGTTAAAATTTTGGTGTCTGTGTTTGTTAGAGAAATGGGGCGCGAGTTGGCTAAGTCAAGCTTATCCCCTTTCTTAAAGAGTGTGACAGTAAAGGCCTCATGTCCTCCTGGTAGGAGGCGCGTTTCCAACATGCTTTGGTTAAGTGAGTCAAGCAGCAATGGGGAAATATTTGAAGTATTTTTTGTAGAACTCATATGAAATGCCATCTGGACCTGGGCATTTTCAGTTTGGCGCACCACAAATGGCTGTCCATAATTCATTCGGAGTAATTAAATTCATTATTTCTGGGTATTGGAAAATGGTGCAGATATGGGCTCAGTCGAGAAATTCCGCCACTTTGGCCAGCTAAATTGGTTCAGCTTGGTACAACTTGGAGTAATATTTTTGCATTTCGATTGCCACTTCAGCTGGTATATCCGCAATGGAATTATTCGATCTTTGCACCTGTGTGTAGGCCACACTCTGGCGTGGTGCAAATTTTTTTAAAGAAATATGCGGTGCACTTGTCACCTTTTGTGATGCGTGTGTCCCTGTATTGAACACAAACCCAATGTTTGTGTTGTCTTTTGAGTGCATTGAGGTGGGCGGCTGCCTCCACCCACTTCCAGCCCCATGCAGGGCTGTATCCTGTAACTGGGATGTTGGACTCCAAGTGTGCCAACATTGCCAGAGTGCACGAGATAACTGCCAATGTGGCTCGTGGGCATCTGGAGGAGAGATGGCAAGAGTGGCGGATGGTGTCCTCTTTGAAAGTTGCCCATGTGGAAATGGAGTCCGTGCAAAACGGTGCAACAAACTTTTTTGCCAAAGTTGCCTCTTCCACCCACTTGGAAAATCCTGGCGACGCGAGCTTGGGGGGCGGATTTTGCACCAATGTGGGGCCTTAGCAACTGTGACAGGTAGGTGGTAGGTTATCGAGACCAGCCAATGGTTGGAGAATTCCATTTTCGTTGTTTTGAAGTGGGAGATGTGGGTTGGAAATTCGCCAGCATAAGAATAAGGTCGATGCAGGTCATGGACCTTAATTGGCCATTGTGGACGTGGAGATGCATCATGTCTTTGAGCAGCGGGGCATGTTGCAGCAGCGCATCCATTAACCCAAGGGTAACTTTTAGAACGCGTAGTTCTATGTGACCCTGTGGGGCGTGGGGTGAGGGCAGCCACCGGTCTGTTGGTGAGGTTAGCCAACAGTTCATGTCACCAATTAGGAAAGAATTGGGGGGTAGCGGGAGGGATTTGACTGACGAGAAAAATTCCCAACGCTCATGTGCACCGTTTGGGGCGTAAATGTTGATGATTGTGTGTGCAACATCGGCCCATGAGAAGGTGACAACGAGCACTCGGCCATTTAGGAATGTTTCTGAAGATGTAAATTTGAAAAATTGTTTTTCTGAATTAGCACCCCACAGTGCTTCAACCAAAAAGATAGGGATGGGAGGAGCATTGTTTTCCAAGTTTCCTCGGAACCTCATGGACAGTGGGACTCCTGGATGGCCAGGATATCCATGGGTAAATTGTGTTGTAAAAGACTCAGTTTCCTAGCCCAGGATGGGGAGGCCTTGAGTCCGGCGATATTCAGCATCCCTAGGGAGAAGGTTTCCCCCATCGCACCTTAGGTGTGAGGGGTGGGCCCCCGGGCCCACCAGCCTCTTCTAGTTCCCCATGGGCCTTCACAGCAGCGTGGGTGTTAGCAGCAACGCTATTGGAGTTTTTGTTGATTTTTGTGGAAAGAGTCGCGTTGGCTTTAGCCTTCACTTTTTGTTTTTCTGATGTTGGACGAATTTTTTGCGGTGCAGATGAGTTCAGTGCACCGTTGAGCAGGTCAAAAAAAATTTTCAGTTGGGATAGGTCCCAAGTCAGTTTTGACCAGAGCTTGGGTACAATGATTGGGTGAGATCGAATCTCCCATTGGATCCTCAGATTTAGTAGCCCGCTCAGCATGGGCTTCCCAATCTGATTGGTTGATAAATTCCCGAGTTGCTTCCGCCACAAAGGTTTCCATGTCCTCCTGTCATTGTGAGTGTGGGATAGCGGTGGTGGCCTTAGCCGCTTCCTTGGCTGCGGCCCTATGGGCCTTCTTGGCCTTCTTCCGCTCTTGTGGGGAGATAGGCTTTACCAGTAGGTAGCAGCCTTGTGCTTCCCATGGGAAAGCCTCCTTGGTGCTTGCGGTTGGTTCGTAGTGCGCCTCTCTGTTGGCCATGGCCGCGAGGGGTGCTCTTGGAATGTGATGCCCTCCTTGATGGGGCATGCGTGCGCCTTATGGCCAAACGCGTCACCGTGGGTGCAAATGGGGAGCGCGCTGTCCACGGTCACCTGGAATGGGTGGGTGGTATGCCCTGCAATATCAATAAAAGTGGAGTGTGGGATCTAGGTTAGGTCCTTCACGTCTCCTCAGTTGGGGTCAGAACTGCAATGGCTTTGCCAGTGCACAGGTGTGGCATCAGTGTAAAGCGTTGCATCTCAAAAGATTGTATTTCGCCATATATGGTGAGACCATCTTTCAGGTATTGCTCCAAAATGTCACGTTTTACCATAGTAGGCAAAAAGTCAAACGTGAGGAAAATTTGGTTTGATTTTGTCCATCTGATGTGTATTTGGTTTCGATGACCTGTTGCCCTTTAGGGTGGTTGACCACTACGCGCACCGCTGCAGCCTAATCTGCTGACTTTTTGCTTTCAAAACCTAGGTCCAGCCAACCATGTGACATGGAGTGAGGTGCAACGTACACCGCGGTTGGGAAAATTGTGTGCACATCTTCACAAAATTTTTCCCATAAAAGCCGTTTTTGGATTCCAGAAACACACGGACTCCGAATTCCACCGATGAAAGTGGCTGGGAATGTGGCGTGTTGATGTACTTGTTGCATCGTGCTTGCCATGCGAGTATCTCTGGGGAAATTGTGACCGCCAGATTTTTAAGATTTTTGTCTAATCTGTCAGATTCTCCAGGGCATTTTCGAACATTGGAGGCCGCGGGCCTTCCACCTGCTCCTCTTACCTTGCTTGCCCTACTGCTCCCTAACATGGGCGCAGACTAATCTCCTCTGTGAGATTATCAAACTAGATTCAGTCTTGAATTGAATAGGTTGCAAAAGTGATTGCAACGAGAAAGAAAAGTTAACTCTGTCAATATTGTACTAGTGTTAATCAATTCAAGCATCCAAATTCTATTTAATATGGAATTGATGTTTAGTTTGTTGATCATGGTATTAAAGAATGAAAACTTTTCCCTAAAATTTGGCTTAGTAGCTCAACTAAAAACAACATAAACCCAGCTCCCTTCCAATGGTTAGATGTTGAGTTATTTTTTTACTACTTTCCTATATTGAACTATATGTTTAAAGTTTCTGATTTTATTTTATTGAAATTAAAATAAACAGTTTATATATGAGGAAGCGTTTAATAGTAGAATTATTTATACAACTGGCTGTAAGCTATAGCTAGAAAAGCTGAATACACTCACTTTTATCAATTTCAACACAAAAAACTCATTACCCTCTCTACCTCCCTAATTTTATTCCCAAAGGAAAGGGTTTGCATGGCAATCTGTAGTTACTGTTAGGGTGTCCAACATCTGTGACAAATACCCAGTTATATATTTGCTCGCCTATGCCATAACAAATTAGATTCAACCTATATTCAGTTATTGTGCTCTGGAGTATTGAGTTATGGAGCCAGTTGCTCCAGAAATGAATTGTTACCGCTCAAATGATTACTATATCTTATCTCATAGTGCTATAGACTCTATTCTTGTTCAAATAGGATTTTCATGTTCTAAGGATTCTATTCCATGCGAAGACACTGACAAAGAACCTTTAAAAATGGTTACAATCCCCATTGATCCTGCAGATCCAGCTATCGCAGCCTATCAAGCTCTCTCTGGTTCATTAGGTTGAAGAACATTGCCGTGTTAAACCACTATAAAGATCTCTCAAATATATGGCCATTATCTAATCCTGAAGACCCTAAATCTGCTCCTCTGTCATACGCTAGAGTGTCTGGTATGTCCACTCAGTTTATAACAGATACACTGAGGTGTGGAAAAGTCCTAAGACTATGAAGTCACATCTTACTCTTTGTTCCCTTAATGAATCATATAAATTTGAATGTACATAATTTTTTCTTCACTTACTTTTCACATTTGTACAGCGCAAGAGCACAGCAACTTCCGTTGTGGACAATGGAATCATAGGGAGCATACTGATCTGAAAGTGATGCAGGTGTAGGACCTTGAAGTTACTCCTAGTGTACCTTTCATGGGGCATCTATTATCCCTATGCTCACACTTCGCCTGCGCAAACAACTAAGGTTTAATGTCCATAAATATAATTTTCGTCAAAGAACTGCTATTACAGAGTTATTATACCCTGTGATTCCAAAGTAGGATATTGGTACTAACTGTTAGATTTCTCCCTTTATGTGGGGAAGCCCCAGCTAGGGATTGCAACCCACTTACAGGCGGATGCCAGATTGGGCTCTCCATTAGCTTGGGTTGATCCAATCTTAAGTATTGGGGATTAGCCCAATAATAATTTATAAATTAATATTTGACACCTATGACCAATGCTGAGTATGTTGAAACTATCAGGTCACAGAAGAATTCCCATATCCACGCTCACACCCAATTAAATAATCCCTTCAGGAGCACTGGCAAATTATGCCAAGGATGGTCCCACTTCCCTTGTATTAATAAATATTTATATTTATCTCGCCGTTAGCAATTGATGCCAACACTTTCTTATCCCAAATCCTTCCCTTCTCTTTCCCAATTCTAGCTTCAAGATCATATAAATACCTTGCAGCTTTGTTCAATAGACTTACCATTTCTTGCAATATCTTTTCCTATTTTAGATTTGCTTAAGGCATTATGGTTCTTAACCGTCTGGGGGGCTTTGGGGCCCTGATTTATATGGTCTGTGTTTGAGTTGCTCCCATGAGTCCTGACACAAACAATCAGTGAGTATTAACTTGAAGAGGAACATGTTATCCTTTACCTCTAGCTCTGTTAATTTGAAATTCCCTTCCTACCCACATTTTCAACATGTAATGCAGTTGCAGCAACAGTAAAGATCTTCACCAATGTTGTGCCTTAGTTACCTACTTTTCCACATAATCTCATTCCTTTTAGTCAGTTTTTGACGTGAAAGGCGCCAACAAGGTTCCTAGTCACTTAACTTCTGAGTTTCCAAATGATATTTGAACTCACTATGATCAACATCCCCTTATACCCCTTCACAGTTGAAGAAGGTCAATCATTAAAAACTTTATTGAGTACATGATAAAGAAGGAAGTGGATTAAGAGGTCCTTCGTTTCATCTCCAGTAGTTTTTTCACAGAAACCTGATTCCTATCTAAGACCCTGTGTAACTATGGGCACTTGAACATCACTGATGTCTCATATCCCTATCAACTTCTCTTAGAAACTGCCATTTCTCAGGCCATTTGTCAAGTCTAAGGTATTATCTAAACTTGACCTGTTAATGAATCTTTATCAAGTGCATGTGAAGTCTGGTCAGTAATGGATGACTGCAATCTGGACCTGGTATGGCATTTATCAGTTCAAGTGATGCCTTTTAGATTGAAAAACGCTCCTGAGTTTTCCAGCGTTTCATTGATGACCTATGGTATCTCATGTTCTCTTCGCAATTTTCTACATAAATGATTTTTTTATCTTACTAACCCCATTGAAAGCAGCACATCAAGAACTCGGTGAAGGTAATCACTCTTTTATAACGCTGGTTTAGTTGCAAATGCAATAAATGTTATTTTTACAAAGATGAAGTGCAGTTTCTTAATAATCTTGTGCTGAAATATGGTATGCTTTTGAAAATTTAAAAAAAGGCCATTTAATATTGGCTTTTTCCTAAGACGTAGAAGCAATTGCGTAGCTTTCTGTGGTTGTTTACATTCTGAAATGTTCTCACCAGCTACCTTTGAGTTAGTATCGCCATTACACCCCATTACAGTTAATAATTCCCTTTTGTTTAGACCAGAGTGATAACAAGTTTTTTGATGCAAAAAATGAAGTTACTATATTCCTGTTTTGCATCATGCTTATGAAGAGTTGCTCTTTTTTGTGGCTTATGACGCCTTAGGCACAACAAATTTGTGCCGTTCTTCTGCAAGACATGAGGGGAGAGAACAAACAGTAGCTTATTTTCTTAAAATATAGCTTAACTGAGCGCTCTTGGCATATAATAGATAAAGATTTATCTGCAGTCACATGGTCATTGATGCAAAGAAGGTACATCTTATAGGGTGCTAAGCATCCAGTGATTGTGTGTGCAGATCATAAGACTCTTACATACTATTACAAACCCTAAAATGTTAGCTCATAGGGAAACCATGACTCACCATGACTTGATAAACTTGAACTTCAAGTTCAAGTTTGTCATGAGGCTACCCATATGCTTTCAGATATACTAAGCTACATTCCTTTAATGGATCGTTATTTAAATAAATACTCTGTCTTTGTCACAGTAATCACTCTTAAGTTAATCATGACCCCCACACCACCATCCATTGCCGAAGTGGCTTCCTCTACCCCCAAAGTCTAATCCAAACCATTGCTAATTCTTGAGGTTCCAAAACTTCCCATATCCTGTACCTCTGATCCAGGGATTAAATCAATACTTTCATCACAGTTCCTTCATCTCAAACAAAAGAAGTTCTCTCCTTGATGCTGCTTTGGCATCTCAGTCCTCAAACCCTGAAGGGTGCAACCTCCTTGCAATAATTGACATGGGCAATTTCCCATCTTAATGGTATTCCAAAAAAGGATAGGTTAATATATTTTTGTGATAAAAACTGGGTTCCATCTGACCTACGCTAACATGACATATGGGGAAATCATGATTCTCCTACAATAGGACATATCGATGCGAAAAAATGCGTTTATTTGAATAAACGTTGTTTGGAATGGTCTCACAAAGGACGTCCCTGCCTGGATAAAAGATTGTCTTACATGTGCCCGTTCCAAATTATTCAAAACGGTACATTATGGTCTTTTTCACTCTCTCCAACAAGCAGAAGAGCCGTGGGCCTTATTTTCAGTGGATTACTTTGTAGGTTTGCCAGCATCAAACGGGTGTGATCTGGTCATGGATGTGGTAGACCGCTTCACAAACTATGTCATCTTCATCCCTTGCAAGACATTATTACTGTTAAAGAGATGGCGCAGCTGTTTGTTTTCTCCTGTTTGATTTGCCCCAGAAGGTAAACAATGATAGAAGACCTCAGTTTACTTCAATTTTTGGGAGGTCTTATGTGATATGCTGAAAATCAAACCCTGAAAATTTGTCAGAATACCACCCTCAATATGATTGCTAAAATTGATTGAACCAACCAATCATTGGAGCAATATCTTCAATGTTATGCCACCGCTCTCAAGACACCTGTTTGGCAGACCTTCTTTTTGCCAGGTTTTGTACAGTATCTCCCTACATGAATTAATGAAATTTCACCCATGTACGCCTACGTGGGATACAACCCTTCCTTCACCATTGGATCTCAAATTCGCAGCAATATTATAGCAGTTACAGACTTTTCTTTATCGTTGCAAATACTTTTGCAACCTATATAATTCAAGACTAAATCTAGTTTAATAATCTCATAGGGGGATTAGTCTGCGCCCATGTCTGGGAGCAGTTGGGCAAGCAAGGCAAGAGGAGCAGGCAGAAGGCCCGCGGCCTCTAACATTCAAAAACGCCCCGGAGAATCCAGCAGAATAGAAAAAAATCTAAAAAAATTGGCAGTCACAATTTCCCCGGAGATACTCGCATGGCAAGCATGATGCAACCAGTACATCAACACGCCACATTCCCATCCACTTTTGTCGGTGGAATTCGGAGTCTGTGTGTATCTGGAAATCAAAAAACGGCCCTATGGGAAAAATTTTGTGAAGATGTACACAAAATTTTCCTGACCGCGGTGCACGTTGCACCTCACTCCATGTCGTGCGGTTGGCTGGACCTAGGTTTTTAAAGCAAAATAGCAGCAGATGAGGCTGCAGCAGTGCACATAGTGGTCGACCTCCCAAAGGGCAAAGGTCGTCAAAACTAAATGCACCAGATGGACAAAATCAAACCAAATTTTCCTCACGTTTGACTTTTTGCCTACTATGGTAAAACGTGACATTTTGGAGCAACACCTGAAAGATGGTCTCGCCATATATGACGAAATACAATCTTCCAAAATGCAATGTTTCATGCTGATGCCACACCTGTGCACCGGCAAAGCCATCACAGTTCTGACCCCAACTGAGGAGATCGCGAAGGACCTAACCCAGATCCTGCACTCCACCTTTATTGACATCGCAGGGCACACCACCCACCCATTCCAGGTAACCGTGGACAGCGCGCCCCCATTTGCACCCACTGTGACGCGTTCAGCCATAAGGCGCACGCATGCCCCATCAAAGAGGGCGTCACATTCCAAGAGCACCCCTCGGTGGCTATGGCCAGCAGAGAGGCACACTACGAACCAACCACAAGCACCAAGGAGGCTTTCCCGTGGGGAGCACAAGGCTGCTACCTATTGGTAAAGCCCATCTCCCCACAGGAGCGGAAGAAGGCCAAGCAGGCCCATAGGGCTGCGGCTAAGGAAACGGCTAAGGCCAACACCACCATCCCACACTCACAACGCCAGGAGGACATGGAGACCTTCGCGGCAGAAGCAACTCGGGAATCCATCACCCAATCAGATTGGGAGGCCTATGCTGAATGGGCCACTCAATCCGAGGATCCAATGGGAGATTTGATCTCACCCAATCGCTGCACCCAAGCCCCAGTCAAAACTGACTTGGGACCAATCCCAACTGAAAAGAAATTTTTTGCCCCACTCGACGGTGCACCAAACTTATCCGCACCGCAAAAAATTTGTCTGACGTCGGGAAAACAAAAAGTGAGGGCCAAAGCCAACGCGACTCTTTCCGCAAAAATTAACAAAAACCCCAATAGCATTGCTGCTAGTACCCGCACTGCTGTGAAAGCCCATGGGGACCTGGAAGAGGCTGGTGGGCCCAGGGGCCCACCCCCTCACACCTAAGGTGCGATGGGGGAAACCTTCACCCTAGGGATGCTGAATATTGCTGGACTCAAGGCCTCCCTGTACCAGGATAGGAAACTGAGTTTTTTACAAAACAATTTACCCGTGGATATCCTGGCCATCCAGGAGTCCCACTGTCCATGAGGTTCCGAGGAAACTTGGAAAACAATGCTCCTCCCATCCCTATCCTTTTGGTTGAAGCACTGTGGGGTGCTAATTCAAAAAACAATTTTTTCAAATCTACAACTTCAGAAACATTCCTAAATGGCCGAGTGCTCATTGTCACCTTCTCATGGGCCAATGTTGCACACACAATCGTCAACATTTACACCCCAAATGGTGCACATGAGCGTTGGGAATTTTTCTCGTTGGTCAAATCCCTCCCGCTACCCCCCAATTCTTTCCTAATTGACGACATGAACTGTTGGCTAACCTCACCAATGGACCGGTGGCCGCCCTCAACCCATGCCCCACAGGGTCACGTAGAACTACACGTTCTAAAAGCCACCCTTGGGCTGATGGATGCGCTGCCATGACATGCCCCACTGCTCGAAAATATGATGCATCCTCACATCCATAATGGCCAATTAAGGTCCATGACCCGCATCGATCTTATTCTAGTGCTGGCGAAATTCCAACACCACATCTCCCACTTCAAAACATCGAAAATGGAATTCTCTGACCACCGACCGGTCTCAATAACATACCACTTACCCGTCACAGTTGCAAAGGCCCCACATTGGTGCAAAATCCACCCCCTGAGCTTGCATCGCCAGGATTTTCTACGTGGGTGGAAGAGGCAACTTTGGCAAAATCATTTGTTGCACTGTTTTGTGCGGACCCCATTTCCACATGGGCAACTTTCAAAGAAGACACCATCCGCCACTATCGCCATCTCTCCTCCAGATGCTCACGAGCCACATCAGTGGTTATTTCGCGCGTGCTGGCAGAATTGGCCCACTTGGAGTCCAACATTCCAGCCACAGGATATAGCCCTGCATGGGGCCAGAAGAGGGAGGAGGCAGCCACCCACCTCAACACACTCAAAAGACAACACAAACATTGGGTTTGTGTCCAATACAGGGCCACACGCATCACTAAAGGTGACAAGTGCACCACATATTTCTTCAAAAAAATTTTCGCACCATGCCAGAGCGTGGCCTGCACACAGGTGCGAAGATCAGATAATTCCATTATGGACACACCAGCCAAAGTGGCAATCAAAATGCAAAGATATTACTCCAAGTTATAACGAGCTGAACCAATTCAACTAGCCGAAATGGCGGAATTTATTGACTGAGCTCATATCCACACCATTTTTTGATACCTGGAAATAATGAATTTAATTACTCCAAACAAATTATGGACAGCCATTCACGGTGCGCCAAACTGAAAATGCCCAGGCTTAGATGGCATTCCATATGAGTTCTACAAAAAATATTTCAAATATATATCCCCATTGCTGCTAGCCTCACTCAACCAAAGCCAGTTGGAAACGCGCCTCCTACCAGGAGGACATGAGGCCTTTACTGTCACGCTCTTCAAGAAAGGGGATAGGCTTGACTTAGCCAACTGGCGCCCCATTTCTCTAACAAACACAGACACCAAAATTTTAACCAAAATCATGGCTAACCGTTTAGGGACTGTAGCATCTGCCACCATCTCCCCAGAACAATTCGGTTTCATCCCCAGAAGGTCGATTTGGGATAACGTGCACTCAGTGGTTAATGTGTGTCAGTCCACAGCCTCTGGAGCACTTGTATTCTTGGACCAACAAAAAGCCTATGATAGAGTAAACTGGGAATACCTTAGGGCCTGCCTCCATCAATTTCGCCTACCCCCCGCTTCATTAACTGGGTGATGCTGCTCACAGAATCTGCAACAATGGCAGTGCGTGTCCCAGGCTTCCTAACGGAAGTAGTCCGCCCTCAAAGGGGCTTACAGCAAGGGGACCCCCTAAGCCCACTCTTATACAACTTCAGCCTTGACCCACTACTGCAAAATGTGAATGCCCACCTCACTGGGGTCCATGTGCCGGGCCAAACCCCAATCAAGATGATGGCATTTGCAGATGATTGCGTGGTGGGGGTTTTAATAACAAAGATGCACGCGCGCTTGAAGCCCTCATCCAGGAATATTCCCGGGTAAGCAACGTGGCACTGAACGCCTCCAAAACTGAAATCATCCTCCTTGGTCAGTTTCAGAACTGCTGGGCCCCAGCAAGTAGTTCCCTACCCAGCCCATCTGCTCGCCCACGTCCACGCCTTACTAACTCAACACACACCGCCCCACTGGTGCTCCCCTTTGTGCCACGTCCTACCATAAGACTGGTACGCCATCTGGGCGTGTGGATGGAGGCAGGCGGATACGCATCAGCAGTAATGGAGTGCTGTATACTGGACAACGTGACGAAGCAAATCGCCTCTCTCAGAGCCCACCCTACTACCCTCACTGGCAGGGTTGTTCTAGCCAACTCTATGCTCCTATCCAAACTCTGGTTCGAAGCACACGCCATCCCTTTCTCCCCAAGCTTCTTCAAATCCCTGTATGCTTTGCTGCAAGGATGGCTTTGGTCAGGCCACCCTCCACCAGTACGGCTAGAGGTCATGTTTGGCCCTCATCATCATGGTGGCATGGGCCTGCTTGACTTCAAAGCCCATGCCGCCAAGATCCTGGGCACCTGGATCGCGGCCGTCACTGCTCCTACACTCCCATCCCAACACTGGTCCTGCGCAGCCCGCTCCAACTTCTCCCGAGCCTTGGGCCTCAATAATCCATAAAACCCCCACTCCCTGATGAAATACCTCACATCACACACATCGGCCACAGGACCTCACGGGACTAAAACCCACTACAAACGAATCCTACTCTCCATGCGAAGCGCAGAGTGGAGAATTCATATTAGTGGACATACAACCCGAAGAGGCCGCCCCTCTCCTCAGTTCACACAAGAGGTACAGGGGCTACCCATCCATGATGGCGTGATCCCCATTCGACCTCAAATCCTATCCAGGGTGAACTACCTGGACATGATGGACATCCCTTATTCCATTGAGACCCAAAAGACTATCTTGAAATACGCACACCATCCTCTGTTGCAGCCTCAAGTCCGCTCCCATGTGTGGCGCTGCCTGAGGTGGGTGTATCATACAGCTGAGCGCTCTAACGCTTTACACTCATCCCGTGTCATGTGTAGCCAGTATGGAACGCTGTTCCACCGCCTGGAGAAGTGCCCCACCTCTAAAGTGATATGGCGCGAAGTCCAACGTCTGCTAGGCCAGGATCAAACGCATCCCTTCAGTCTGTCAAGAGATATGTTTGCTTCATCAATGGCCTCCCCCTCCCACCCTCCCTCCATGCTCTGGTGGTTGCAATCGCCATGTGGACTATCCACACGATTGTCTTGGATGCCATCGCTGGATCTATCCCCACCCTCCCTGAAGCTGTCCACAGATTCCGGTCTCATTTGGTGGACCACTTTCAAGCGTGGATGTTTGGATATCTCCCACTGCGTCGCCGACAGATGGTCTCCTCCTGGTTCCCAGTCTGGTTCATCAAATCAGACCCCTTCCTCCACACGTGCTCAATAGTGGCTACGGCCCCTTCACACGTTCCCTCCCCCTCCCCATATTTGGCGTTCCCGCTGGCAACAAGAGATAGCATCGCTTCTCTGGGGGTGCCTTACCTGGTACTATGTTTTGTCTCATCTGAGTCATATTTGGAAGTGTCCGTCCCATGGTCGGCCTTCCCCACAATAAATTAAAATTAAAAATTAAAAATTAAAAATTATAGCAGTTATAAATTTGTTAAGCACATCCAGAAGGTACATCTTAAGTTTCAGCAGCAGCTTACTAAATAATCCATTAGTGTCAAACAGTTTGTAGATAAATGAAACCAGTGCAGCTCCAGACTACAAGTAAGTGATCTGGTCATGGTTGATACAAAGAATTTGTACCTTGAGGATACATTTTGTAAGATAACTTGCAAGCTTGAAAGTCCTTTCCCCATCCCTCAAGTGTTAAATAATAGATCTTTCCATGATTGACTGCCCCACATTAAAAATTAATAAATTTTTTTCACATCTCCTCAAGATCTTCATATGAAGGAAAGAGGCATGTGGAGATGGAAAACCATAATGGTGGAGGGGGCGCCAGAATCTAAAGTGGAGCGGATTGTGAACTCACAAAGAGTCAAACGCAGTTTGTAAAGCTAGTATCATGAAAGGTGTTCCCATCTTATTAAGATAGTTAAGTTCTATTTAAGTACTGTATAAACTATCAATAGTTGATTGCATTGTTCCACAAGTCAACCATAAGGCACCATCACCTTAACTACCCAAGAAGGCTACTATTGCAGACATTAAGCTCCCTATCTCACACAGGAATTACGTCTTGGCCAACGCCCCTGAAGTAGGGGTTGACCCTTACCTTTTAGGAAAGGGTACTATAATGCCCTTGGCTCCAGCTATCAAATGGTGTTGGTCATGCACTCTTTTAAATCAAAAACGGGTTCAAACCACATGGCTCAGACCCTTACTCAGTTCTCTGACCTATGGCAAACTCTGGTGCTAGTAATGTGTAGCTGCTTTCCCACCTTGCTTACATACCTTCCCTCATCCTATTCCTCATCCCAAACTCATCTAAAACTCAAAATTCGTAGCTTTTTATTTAAAACATAAAACTATGCATAGATTTTAAAAATTTAAGGGTAACAATAACATGATCTCCAGTCCCATCCTCAACAGGTCTAATAAGGTGTCACCTGAAGGGGGTAATGCATCTTGTGATCAAATATAAATTTATTTGAGGTACACCAACCAGGGGATGGACATTATCAATACTCAATGAGCAAAAGTGCCAAACTAATGAACAAACAGATCAACAAAACCTCCAACCAGGCGAGGAGTGGAATACTGCTAACCCACCATGGCAGAGGGTGAGGGGGGGTCAGGCAGCTTTTCTACAGACGTTTTCTTCAAGACAGAACCATTATCATTGCATAAATGAATAAATGTGGAGAACCAGGGCATTGGGGCATTGGCATGGTGTGTGTGGATGTCAGTGTAAAATAAGTTTTCTTACTCAAGATCGGCTTATAAGATAGCTTAAGCAAATTATGCTAGGTGATGTTCAACTTGAATGTGGGCATTGGGGAGTTGAGAAAAATAGTGATCTTTTGGTGGGTGATTTTAGCAGATGGGTCAAGGTCTACTAGTTTCGCCACATGTATGACAGCGGCTTCAACATCTTTAAAAAAATGATGATTTCCCTCATACTGCTTTTTTGGGGAAATCAGGGGGAAGTTGCGTGTGGTCATCCCTTTATGGTATTGAGAAACTGAATGGGACGCTGCTTTGCGGAGGTTTGGGCAATGAGGTAAGGCCACCGCTGCTAAGGCGAGCTGGTAGTCATTTTGGTAGGGGACATCATTGGGTCTTGGAGTGAATCGTTTAGGGTATAGGATTTGTCAAAATCAGAAATGTAAAATTTAGCCCAGCCATATTTAGACTGTTAGAGAGGTTCAAAAGATTCCTCATTTGTGATAACTTTACCAGATTTTCAACCTCATCCAGTAGGTCCATGAATTTTGGTTCATGAGAATAGTGGATGAAGAATTTAGGTGAGTAGTAGTCAAATGGGCTGCTTGGGTGCAAATGGTGGTCCAAGCCTAAATCTGATTGGCGAGGGTGAAATTGTGTGGGTTAATGTTGGTGGTTGATTTGGTCAGGTTTGATTTTCCATTCTAGCCCATTAAATGAGAACATTTAGTGGCAGGGAGCAACAAAACGCCCATTTGGAATCCTAAGAATAAGGCTCATAAGCTGCATCAGAGAAAGTGGCTTGGGGCAGGATTTTTGGCTTGGTTGAACCCAAAGCAGAGGGAACAAATCTGGTGACCATTATCCATGCAAGCCCAAACAATGTGCTCAGTTGCCGTTGCAATATGAGCATGGGAGATTTGTTAGGCTATGGCAGGGTGTTATGGGTTTATGTTGGCAGTAGCATAAGGACAGAAAGGCGCTCTGCACCAGAGGGAACAGTGAAAACAAAGTTGGGATGAGTCCCATAAGCCAGAAGCCCCGCCAACAATTGTTTATAAAAATATTGTGGTGGGAAGTGGTAAGGGAGGGACGCAAAGGACACCACCATTGTGGTGTCTGAAGGGAGGCAAGTTCAGGTGGTAGGTATGTGAGTGTTTTTGTAAATAAGGAAAGTAGAAGCTGCTGCATCAGCGTCCTCCTCCATCTGGAAGCCAATGTCAAATAGCCATTAAACTGGAGGAAATTGATAAAGCCAGCTGGTGCAAATGCAGTAGTAGAAAGTTTGATAATTGCCTTGTAAGAGTATGGGAATAAACGCCAATAGTCAACATATAGGCAAAATCAGATCGTGGAATTAGGGAAGGGCGAGAGGATGGGGGCAAAAAGGGTGGATGCGTGAAAGGTGGAGTGGTAAGTCCCATGGGGGGACAAAATGGCCAGTAGAGGTAAGCAGACTATTTGAACCCATGCAAACGTGTTTTCCTGTAGGGAATATTATGCTAGGCAATGGAGCACTGCTGCCCCACACTGTAGCAGAAGGCGGCGGATCTGAGGACTCTAACAGGAATTTGGACATGGCCAGATGGCAGTGTAAAATTAATTTTTTTATAAAATTCGCTCAAAAGTGATTTTGAGTGGAAAGAAAACGTTTGAAAAATGTATCCAGTGATTAAAATTTGGTAAGAAGTTAAAGTAAAAAGGTTAAATGAAATTAAACCCAACCCTAATTGTAAAATTGATAATTTAAGTTTGGAAGTTCAAGTTTGCTATAAAAGATTTTAAATAACAAAGAACTTTCAAATATTATACTGGTTTAAATTAATTTGGGCGAAGATCCTCAATACTATTAGATATAAATTTGATGTTCAAACTGTTGATCACAATATTTTAATTGGCAACTATTCCCTAAAATTAGAATTAGATTAGTATATCCCCTAGCACAACATAAAACCCACATCCCTGCTAATGGTAGGGTGTTGGGTTATTATCTACTACTTTCAAAATAAAAAAATTTTAATGAAAAGTAGTTTTTTATAGCTTCTAGATATATGAGTGATTAGTTTACTTGTATATGAACAAATTAATGGGAAATCATTTCAAATGGCTGAGGAATAGCTTGAAGGACGTTGAATACACTTCATTTTCATCTAGAAAAAAGAAACTCCACTACCCCTCTCTAATTTTCTTTAGTTTATTAATTTAAATAAAAGAATGTTGCCTGGCAGTCTAGTGTCTCAGTTGGAATGTTCAAACCCATGTGCCAACAGTCCAATCCTCTTTTGGATCGCCCATGTCCTAACATTAGAGTTTATTTAAAACAGATTATCTACAATAGCTATCTTGCTAAATATAAAACAATATTATCAATCCATAAATATTAATTGCATAATGTAACTTGTACTATTACATATTGATACCTTGAGAATTTAATAAGACATATCTCATATAAATTAACCCTAGATTAATCAAGTAACAAATAAAATACTTATATAACTTATGCCTATTGACTGGCATTTATTTAATTATACAATATTATGAATTATATTGACTTTTCTTTCTCGTTGCAAACACCTTTGCAACCCATTCAATTCAAGACTAAATCTAGTTTGATAATCTCATAGAGGGGGATTAGTCTGCGCCCATGTCTAGGAGCAGTTGGGCAAGCAAGGCAAGAGGAGCAGGCGGAAGGCCCGCGGCCTCTAACGTTCGAAAACGCCCCAGAGAATCTGGTGGAATAGAAAAAAATCTAAAAAAACTGGCAGTCACAATTTCCCTGGAGATACTTGCATGGCAAGCACGATGCAACCAGTACATCAACACGCCACATTCCCAGCTACTTTCGTCGGTGGAATTTGGAGTCTGTGTGTATCTGGACATCCAAAAAATGGCCCTATGGGAAAAATTTTGTGAAGATGTACACAAAATTTTCCTGACCGCGGTGTACGTTGCACCTCACTCCATGTCACACGGTTGGCTGGACCTAGGTTTTGAAAGCAAAATAGCAGCAGATGAGGCTGCAGCGGTGCGCATAGTAGTCGACCTCCCTGAAGGGCAATGGGTCGTCAAAACTAAATGCACCAGATGGACAAAATCAAACCAAATTTTCCTCACGTTTGACTTTTTGCCTACTATGGTAAAACGTGACATTTTGGAGCAACACCTGAAAGATGGTCTCGCCATATATGACGAAATACAATCTTTTGAAATGCAATGTTTCATGCTGATGCCACACCTGTGCACCGGCAAAGCCATCACAGTTCTGACCCCAACTGAGGAGATCGCGAAGGACCTAACCCAGATCCTGCACTCCACCTTTATTGACATCGCAGGGCA
This sequence comes from Massospora cicadina, assembly GCA_022478985.1. Lineage (NCBI taxonomy): Eukaryota > Fungi > Entomophthoromycota > Entomophthoromycetes > Entomophthorales > Entomophthoraceae > Massospora > Massospora cicadina. The sequence goes on from JAKSZP010007921.1 coordinate 189,917, forward strand.
CACCACCCACCCATTCCAGGTAACCGTGGACAGCGCGCCCCCCATTTGCACCCACTGTGACGCGTTCAGCCATAAGGCGCACGCATGCCCCATCAAAGAGGGCATCACATTCCAAGAGCACCCCTCAGTGGCCATGGCCAGTGGAGAGGCACACTACAAACCAACCACAAGCACCAAGGAGGCTTTCCCGTGGGGAGCACAAGGCTGCTACCTATTGGTAAAGCCCATCTCCCCACAGGAGCGGAAGAAGGCCAAGCAGGCCCATAGGACCATGGCTAAGGAAGCGGCCAAGGCCATCACCACCATCCCACACTCACAACGCCAGGAGGACATGGAGACCTTCGCAGCGGAAGCAACTCAGGAATCCATTACCCATTCAGATTGGGAGGCCCATGCCGAATGGGCCACTCAATCTGAGGATCTGATGGGAGATTCGATCTCACCCAATCGCTGCACCCAAGCCCCAGTCAAAACTGACTTGGGACCTATCCCAACCAAAAAAAAAATTTTTGCCCCACTTGACAGTGCACCGAACTTATCTGCACCACAAAAAATTCGTCCGACATTGGGAAAACAAAAAGCGAAGGCCAAAGCCAATGCGACTCTTTCTGCAAAAATTAACAAAAACCCCAATAGCGTTGCTGCCAATACCCACGCTGCTGTGAAAGCCCGTGGGGACCTGGAAGAGGCTGGTGTGCCTGGGGGCCCACCCCCTTGCACCTAAGGTGCGATGGGGGAAACCTTCACTCTAGGGACGCTGAATATTGCTGGACTCAAGGCCTCCCCATCCCAGGCTAGGAAACTGAGTTTTTTACAAAACAATCTACCCGTGATATCCTGGCCATCCAGGAGTCCCACTGTCCACGAGGTTCTGAGGAAGCTTGGAAAACAATGCTCCTACTATCCCTATCCTTTTGGTCAAAGCACTGTGGGGTGCTAATTTGGAAAAACAATTTTTTCAAATTTAAAACTTCAGAATCATTCCTAAATGGCTGAGTGCTCATTGTCACCTTCTCATGGGCTGATGTTGCACACACAATCGTCAACATTTACACCCCAAACGGTGCACATGAGCGTCGGGAATTTTTCTCATTGGTCAAATCCCTCCCGCTACCCCCCAATTCTTTCCTAATTGGCAACATGAACTGTTGGCTAACCTCACCAACGGACCGGTGGCCGCCCTCACCCCACGCCCCACAGGGTCACGTAGAACTACGCGTTCTAAAAGCCACCCTTGGGTTAATGGATGTGCTGCCGCAACATGCCCCACTGCTCGAAAACATGACGCATCCCCACATCCACAACGGCCAATTAAGGTCCATGACCTGCATTGACCTTATTCTAGCGCTGGCAAAATTCCAACCCACATCTCCCACTTCAAAACAACGAAAATGGAATTCTCTGACCACCGACTGGTATGATAACATACCACTTACCCATCACAGTTGCAAAGGCCCCACATTGGTGCAAAATCTGCCCCCCAGAGCTCGCGTCACCAGGATTTTCCACGTGGGTGGAAGAGGCAACTTTGGCAAAATCATTTGTTGCACCGTTTTGTGTGGACCCCATTTCCAAATGGGCAACTTTCAAAGAAGACACCATCTGCCACTATTGCCATCTCTCATCCAGACGCTCACGAGCCACATCAGCAGTTATATCGCGCGCGCTGGCGGAATTGGCCCACTTGGAGTCCTCATTCTAGCCTCAGGATATAGCCCTGAATGGGGCCAGAAGTGGGTGGAGGCATCCGCCCACCTCAACGCACTTGAAAGGCAACACAAACATCAGGTTTGTGTCCAATACAGGGCCACACGCATCACTAAAGGTGACAAGTGCACCACATACTTCTTCAAAAAAATTTTGCACCATGCCAGAGTGTGGCCTGCACACAGGTGTGAAGATTGGATAATTCTATTGTGGACACACCGGCTGAAGTGGTAATCAAAATGCAAAGATATTACTCTGAGTTATACCGAGCCAAACCAATTCAGCTGGCCAAAATAGCGGAATTTCTCGACTGAGCTCATATCCACACCATTTTCTGATACCCGGAAATAATGAATTTAATTACTCTGAACGAATTATGGACTACCATTCGCGGTGCGCCAAACCAGAAATGCCTAGGCCCAGATGGCATTCCATATGAGTTCTACAAAAAATATTTTAAATATATATCCCCATTGCTGCTAGCCTCACTCAACCAAAGCCTGTTGGAAACGCGCCTCCTACCAGGAGGACATGAGGCCTTTACGGTCACACTCTTCAAGAAAGGAGATAGGCTAGACTTAGCCAACTGGCGCCCCATTTCTCTAACAAACACAGACACCAAAATTTTAACCAAAATCATGGCTAACCGTTTAGGGACTGTAGCATCTGCCACCATCTCCCCAGAATAATTTGGTTTCATCCCCAGAAGGTCGATTTGGGATAACGTGCACTCAGTGGTTAATGTGTGTCAGTCCACAGCCTCTGGAGCACTTGTATCTTGGACCAACAAAAGGCCTATAATAGAGTAAACTGGGAATACCTTAGGGCCTGCCTCCAACAATTCCGCCTACCTCCCCGCTTCATAAACTGGGTGATGCTGCTCCCAGAATCTGCAACAATGGCAGTGCGCGGCCCAGGTTTCCTAACGGAAGTAATCCATCCTCAAAGGGGCCTACGACAAGGGAACCCCCTTAGCCCACTCTTATACAACTTCAGCCTTGACCCACTACTGCGAAATGTGAATGCCCAACTCACTGGGGTCCATGTGCCAGGCCAAACCCCAGTCAAGATGATGGCATTTGCAGATGATTGCGTGGTGGGGGTGTTAATAACAAAGATGCACGCGCGCTTGAAGCCCTCATCCAGGAATATTCCCGGGTAAGCAACGCGGCACTGAACGCCTCCAAAACTGAAATTATCCTCCTTGGTCAGTTTCAGAACTGCTGGGCCCCAGCAAGTAGTTCCCAACCTGGCCCATCTGCTCGCCCACGTCCACGCCTTACTAACTCAACACACACTGCTCCACTGGTGCTCCCCTTTGTGCCACGACCTACATAAGACCGGTACGCCATCTGGGCGTGTGGTTGGAGGCAGGTGGATACGCGTCAGCAGTAATGGAGTGCCATATACTGGACAACGTGACGAAGCGAATCGCCTCTCTCAGAGCCCACCCTACTACCCTCACTGGCAGGGTTGTTCTTGCCAACTCTATGCTCCTATCCAAAGTCTGGTTCGAAGCCCATGCCATCCCCTTCTCCCCAAGCTTCTTCAAATCCCTGTATGCTTTGCTACAAGGTTGGCTTTGGTCAGACCGCCCTCCACCAGTACGGCTAGAGGTCATGTTTGGCCCTCTTCATCATGGTGGCATGGGCTACTTGACTTCAAAGCCCATGCTGCCAAGATCCTGGGCACCTGGATTGCAGCCGTCACTGCTCCTACACTCCCATCCCAACACTGGTCCCGCGCGGCCCGCTCCAACTTCTCCTGAGCCTTGGGCCTCAACAATCCATCAAACCCCCACTCCCTGATGAAATACCTCGCATCACACACATCGGCCACAGGTCCTCACGGGACTAAAACCCGCTACAAACGAATCCTACTCTCCATGTGAAGCGCAGAGTGGAGAATTTGTATTAGTGGACATACAACCGAAGAGGCCGCCCCTCTCCTCAGTTCATACAAGAGGTACAGGGGCTACCCATCCATGATGGTGTGATCCCCATTCGACCCCAAGTCCTATCCAGGGTGGACTACCTGGACATGATGGACATCCCTTATTCCATTGAGACCCAAAAGACTATCTTGAAATACGCACACCATCCTCTGTTGCAGCCTCAAGTCCGCTCCCATGTGTGGCGCTGCCTGAGGCGGGTGTATCATACAGCTGAGCGCTCTAATGCTTTACACTCATCCTGTGTCGTGTGTGGCCAGTATGGAACGCTGTTTCACCGCCTGGAGAAGTGCCCCACCTCTAAAGTAATATGGCGCGAAGTCCAACGTCTGCTAGGCCAGGATCAAACACATCTCTTCAGTCTGTCAAGAGATATGTTTGCTTCATCAATGGCCTCCCCCCTCCCACCCTCCCTCCGTGCTCTGGTGGTTGCAATCGCCATGTGGAATATCCACACGATTGTCTTGGATGCCATCGCTGGATCCATCCCCACCCTCCCTGAAGCTGTCCACAGATTCCGGTCTCATTTGGTGGATCACTTTCAAGCGTGGATGTTTGTATATCTCCCACCGCGTCGCTGACAGCTGGTCTCCTCCTGGTTCCCAGTCTGGTTCATCAAATCAGACCCCTTCCTCCACACGTGCTCAATAGTTGCTATGTCTCCTACACACGTTCCCTCCCCCTTCCCATAAGTGGCGTTCCTGCTGGCAACAAGAGATAGCCTCGCTTCTCTGAGGGTGCCTCCCCTGGTACTAAGTTTTGTCTCGTCTGAGTCATATTCAGAAGTGTCCGTCCCATGGTCGGCCTTCCACGCAATAAATTTAATAACAATTTTATGTATTATCTAAGGTCCTTATTATATAAAAAATAATCAACAGTTTTAGTATACCTCTAAGCATCATCTAGAATATTTATGATTTATATTATAAATAAGATCTGATCTTTAGTCCTCTAGATATCTTATATTAAGAAATTATAAAATAAACATATACTATATTAAGGATCTATTGCAACGTTTTGCTAAGTAATTATCTATATATTTTACTACTATCAATTGACTTTTCTACTCTTAGATATTAAACAATTAAACTCACTCTCTCCACTCAGCATAACTTTCTAGGCAATTTTTACAGTTAATAAAAGTAAAACCTAATCACCCACCATAGTTTTACTCTGATGTCATCATATTCCCGCCAGCTGATCCAGTGTGGAGCAGCGGTGAAATCCCCCTGCCATTTTCTGGTCTGAGAGAAAACGCGCTTGGACTCTCACCCAGTCACACCAAACCCTGGGACAATTCGTTCCTCCCAAGGATCTTGAAGTTCACCTCACTCAAGCATAAGCAGTACCCCGCTGCCCCCTGGTGCTCCCCCAGAGCAACATGTGATTCAGCCTTAGGGTCAAATATGGGAAACTATTCGCATACACCAGCCATGCAATTAATTAAATGGCTCAGGCAGTGATTTGTCCCACCCTTTCATCAACTTACACCTTTATAAGGGGTATTTCAATCTTGGCTTCACCTGTGAAACTGATGCCACCACTGCAGCAACGGTGCCCCTGGTCTTCCAGGATACACCTCTCCCAACAACTCGGACCTGGCTACCAGAGGACACCACTTTGGCAGTTAAGTTTGCTGGTTTTCCTACCCACCTTCCCATGAGGTTCTCCACCAGGAGCTGATGAAAGGTTTGGCATCTATGGCTCCAACCTCATATAGCAATTTGTGGTCCCAAATGGGGCCACACGCCTCACTGGGCCTCAGGCGTATGCCACAATCAGCCCTGAAATGAATAAAATTGCCCCATCAGTTCCCCCTCGTGCTGCTATCCCCTATGCCCCTGACCATCTGTTCTGGGCCTGCGTCAAGGGTGGATAAAAGATTTGTCCATCCTGTTTTAGTTAGACCACTTGAAATTCAAGTGCCTATATCTTGCAGCTTCTGACTGTGATGATAGTTTGTCCAAAGGCCACCAATCCACCACCCACCCCGCACCAATTCCAGCATGGGGTACAATCCTAACTCCCCTCCCCCAAAGCCTGTTGCTGCAGCTTCACCTGCAGCCACCAAATAGCCTCCACCTTACCCCAGTGCCATGCAGGAATCTCCCTAATAAAGCACAGGATTAGACCCAAGTCCAATCCCATGCAACACTAACAAATCAACCAATCCTTGACCATACGCTGATTCCCCAATTCAATTTTTCCAGAACCCATGGGAGTTTTTGGATGAAATTGATGAATCAAGTAATATCATTGAAGAATCATCGCTGCAAGTCAACCAGTTCTGCAATGCAAAATGGGATGCAGAATCCCTATCTCATTTATATGCCCCAAAGCCAAATGCCAAACCATTCCACAGCGACCATCAGCTTTCAATAGGAGCAGCAGCCACACCAGATTGCCATCCCCTCTGCAAAGCTGCCACTAAATCAGTGGCAGCGCTTGCAGGAGAAATTCCACCTCCTGTTATCCCCGAAAATCTTACTACAAAAAATAAGATAAATGTTAAACAACTACACAAAAATGTCACCGCACTATCCAGAATGAGGTAACTATATCACGAAATCCAAAAGCTAAGATTATCTGAACCAACATTGCACCACATTAAATTATCAGACGCCTGCATTAAAGCTGAAAAAGCTTTAGCTGAATATATTACTACCATTTTTATGGTTGGCAATTACTCAGAAGTACCAATCATCGCCATTATCAAACCACATACCACCAATGCCCCAACGCCCTTACATTCTGCCTTGACATGCACCCTACTCTAGGAAGATATAGCTGCTGCTGAAGATGAGCCCCCTAATCCCCCTCCACTTCCGCCATGGAGGGATAAGCGGTTTCCACTGCCTACCTGGTTGGTTGTTTTGTTCAGTGTGATTCATTCAATCACTCATTTGGGAGTTTTGTTTGAATCAATTAGTTACGTTATTATTTTAGTTTAAGTTTTTAGTTTGGTAATGTTTATCCCCTGGTTGGCTTACCTCATTTAAATAAAATAAGTAAATAAAAAAACTTACTTTAATAAATTACTAATAGAGACTTTATTAAACTAAAAAAATTTATAAATTAGTAATCTTTGTTATAGCCTTTAGAAGAGTATATACTTTTCTCTTATAGTTATAAGGTATTTAACTGGCAACATACTTATGATGATAATAAACATTATATCTTTAATTTTGAATAGTATTGAAACATCATAGTGTTATTAAAATATATACTGAAATTAAGCAAAATGATCTTAGGGCAATCTATATACAAACATAAAAAATATGAGCAAGATCTCTAATCTAGTAAAAATATAGTCTAAAATTTTTTATAAGTAACCTGATAGGGTAACATGGTATATTATTATATTTAGTATATCAATTGGCTAGACTATAGTTAAAGACTAATCTTACTTTATTTATATTAACATCTGAATAAAGTTAACTCTTGAAGTATTTTTATCATTTCAATAATTTTATAGTATAAAGTTACCCTATAAAAAGATATGGAGATTCTTATCTAACATAGCTCTGTGTTAATTCATTCTAGTCTGAGCTCTTTCTACCTTGTACATTAAAAATATAAAGTACTTTAAATGATAGAGTCATGGTTTTGGTAATTAAAGTAAGATTGCGCTTTCAATCTGGGTGTGTGACAACCCAGTAAAAAGATCAGAATGCCAGTGGCATAGCAGCTTAATGCCTTGTAGGAAAGACGCCTTATGTTTCCTGTGAGGGTAGTAAAATTTGTGTGATGTACCAAAGGCCCCATAACAAACTAAATGGCTGCAATGGGGTAATCTAGTGTCTTGCTGAAAAACACCCAAAATGTGAGGGGAGGCAGGAAGAATGACCACTCCCTTGGGTAGGTGTTTGCTGTCCTTTTGGTATTGATCCCAAATCCTTTGTTTCTTTTTGGTAGATGTAACATTTACTAGGTCGACTCATCTTTTTAATGATGGAAATGTATATAAAGTTTGCATGCAAAATCAAATTGGCTCAATTAACCACCTGGTGAGCTTGGTATCATATCATGGTTGTAGAGGGTTATTAGCTTCCGCGCAGAGTTAGAGAAGATGTTGAAGCAGGAGACCAAATTACTATTGAAATCAAATCTGATTGCATTGAAGATTGATGCTCTGGATGACCAGCAACTAAGCTACTTTTTAGTTTTTGAGGATGGGCATTTTCAGCCTATGAACTGTGTATTAGATTTAGTGGTGGTAGGCCCATATCCTGTTCAGATCACACTGAACCAGTGGTGGCTCAATGGAATGAGTCAGGCATATAACAAAGGCCTTCCAGAACAAGTGGCTGTGAGTTTCTTGGTTGGCCAGAACGTGATGAAACAGTGTTGGGTCAGCTGACTAAATGATGGATTGGGGTGGCCTTTTGTTCTAAATAGTTTGAAAAAACAATTATGAGCATAGCTTTTGAAGATCTATGCTAGTGCACAATGCACCATTGGATGAATGAATTGGAGTGTCCACTTGATGATTATCAGGTCGAGGATGCAGATGGCAGCGTGGTTAGTGATATTTAAGGAGAGATGTTGGTAGATAGTAAGCTGGCGGAGGCTGAGTAGAGAAGTTAAGAAAACTAGATCATCATTATAAATTAAATAAAGAACTGAAAAATAATCCTAGGATGGGCACTTGTCTTTTACACTTGGAGGTGGGAGGTAATTAAGGGAAGGACTTGTAACTAGGCTAGCTGACGCACTCTTTGTTGATCAGCCTGTATCATAATTGTGAGGAGCAGACTGAGGTTGAAAGATTTTTAGATAGCTTATATTTAAGGTCATAGAAGCTCTGACAATTGTACTTTTGGATTAGCGGCAGGGGTGCTTTAATTAGTCCAAACTTGAGAGAAATTGCTCAGATCATGTGGCTTTCATACCAAGCTTCCATTGGTTTTTGGCAGATAAAATAAATTAAAAATATTTGGTGACTACTTTTTAACTCATATCAGTAACCTGTTATCTGTTATATTATAATTTAGTTACAAGGATCAGTTTTTATGACTCAGTAAAGCTTTTTATAGTTTTTAAGGCTGAATTTTTAGTTTCAGTGGTGTTGGAAATTGACAGGGTGAGGGTAAGATTAGTCTGAGGGTCCTGCTGGTGACTTCTGAGCTGATCTACCTCCTTACAGACCCCTTTGTTCCTTTCCACAAGGAAAGTATTAGAAAAAGGTAGTAGAATAGGAATATTTTTAGGTCCAGCGCAGTTACCCACCTGCTCATCAAGGACATAGGCCAAGTCATCCAGTTGCACCAAGGGCTTCACAAGTGCCTTTGTTAACTTCTTGTATCTTTAAGGAAATTTTGCACAGTTTAAATCAAAAGGTTAGGTTTTTATACTACATTATACTCTCCTTTTTGGACAGGAAAGATACCACCTTCTGGTACATAGACCAGATCGTAGTTCTTGTGTCTGTTGGGAAGTTTAATTCCAGAATGTTAGCAAATGATCATGGGCAGATAGGAGGCCTCAGGATGTATTTCATGGACTCAGCAATCAGTTCCTTACAATTCTCACAGTCCTTCGCGCTTACCCAATTATTTTCATAGTTAGGGTATCCTACCATTTGACAAGACACTAGACAGAACTCCTGGATTTCCTTGAGGCTAGTATCGCCTCATTATCTGCTCCTTGAGAATTTTCACATTTTTGGTTCTTGGGTAGTAGGACATTATCAATAAAAGGTATATAATTTGGAAATATGGACTTATTATGTTGCTTCCAATGAGAGGAAGCTTAATACGTATGCGCCATTACCCAAATCTTTTTACACTTAAAAAATCCTGAGCGTTAGATAGCCAACTTCCGTGAGGGGACCTATATATGTAAGTAGTGGGTATCAAGCATCACAAGTGAGCCTAATGGGATATTGTGTACTGAAATCTGTTTTTATCTGCAAACTTAATAAAATCAAAATGGTTTTAGACAGATGTTCTTGAATAAGCTTTTGGTTTTCCAAATCTGGGCGATGTGAACTTTCACTACAGAACTACGGAAGTCAAGTCTAGCCCAATCTAGGAATATAGATTGTACTCAAAAGTAGACTCAAATGGGGAAACCCCAGTGGAATAATGCATCATGTTGTTGTAAGCGAATTGCTCCAGAAGAAGGTTCATAGTTCAGGTATTATGGGTGCTTAGGAATAACAACGTAATTATTATTTTAGGACTTAATCAAACCTCTCAGTTTGTCCATCATATTGTGGGTGATATGCCATATAACAGCATGGCTTGATGCTGAGAAGCCTCAGTAAGGCGTCTTAAAACTGACTATAAATCTGAAGGCCCTAACCACTCACAATTTTCATTAAAAGTTCAAACATAAAACACATGGGCAATAAAAAGAGCTGCGATCTCTGCTGCTGTTAAGGTTTTATGACAAAAGACAAACAGTGCAAACTTGGTAACCTATCAACAGTTACCATTATGGCGTCAAACACTTTGAATAGGGAAGTTCTAAAATGAATTCCACTGAGACAGATTGTCAGATATATTACTAAGGGTCTGCTATTTGGCAGGCCACCCAGTATGAAGACTGGTCAGCCCTAGCCATTTTGCCTTAGGCGATGGGGCCAGCAGTGCCGGCTAACCCCTTAGCATGTCACCTGCACCATTTGGGGATCCCACCAGCCTAATAACTAACCAACAAAATAAATATAAACTTTTAACAAAAGGTAGACTAGGGAAATAGAGATATTTATTGAAAGGGAAGTGCTAGGTATTTATATTATTTACAACAGGGCTACTGCACCCACAGCAAACCTATCAGCTCTTCCGCTGGTTCTTCAAGCCAACCACTCTTCTTCTTCTTCTACTGCACTATTCTCTTCACTGGTGTCAACCCTCTCGCCTTATCCTTCCCAATGTCCAAATTAGTTTTGGCTCATTTTCAGCCTTAAGTTGCCAGTGAGCCATATAAAATATTAATCTAAATAAACGTCAAATTTGGATTTGACCTTCAAGTTGATAATAAAGCACCAGAAACAATTTCAATTGCTTGCTTTGACTCAAAATATCTTGACATCTTGCTGACATCCCTTCCAACTTATCCCAGTTGATTGATTATAAATCGCCTTATTCAGGCGATAATTAATTATAATAAATGAGGTGCTGGAAACAATATTAGTCACCTCAAACTCATAATTGTCAGATCTGCCAACAATAAATAAATAGTACAGGCAGCAGAATAATAGATGAACGATTGAAGTGAATACATCAGCTTTCCACCAGAAATCCCAAAACTGTCCATAAATGGCAGTTGGCATCGAACACTGATTCTGCTGACTGATACCAATTGGATCATCCTCAGCTTATTAGTCACTGGTGATCCTTATACTAATGTAGGACCACCAATTGGCCCCATTTGAACTTACTTCCAAACTCAGCAGAATTTTAATTTTGGATCAACCCAAATTGAGGAGCAACTAACCAGAAATCATATTGGATACAACGAAATTTAGTCAATAAACCATTCCTCCAGGATTGGCCATATCATTACAAATAACAATTAATCATTGGAGGATTCCATCTGGTTAAATTTCAACACAGATGACAAGGGGCCTGTCAGAATTCCCACCCAAATGGTAGATTTAGATACATTGAATAATGGGAATCAACCCCAAACTGACCACAATTCTGTTGGGGATAATCCCTAACAAAAATTGACAGCTATCAAGGTTGGCAATTATTCCTTATTTGACCCACGAGTTCAAACTTCTGTCAGGAATCATCCCTCAATGAAAGTTGACTATGACCAGTATTGGCAATCAACACCAACTGATACACCAGAATTGTGTTCCCTCAGAGACATTCAACATTGGGGTCCAAACCCAAGCTATGAGGCGAGCTCTATCATATTTACCAAATTTAATTGGGGCTTATACCAAATTCCCAATTAGTTTACCTACTAGATCTAGGCTTGGACGGCTTAGATGGTCACTGAACAAATCCCTCAACTTCCCTCAAAAAGCAGTTATTCTTAATAAACTTTACACTTCTTCTCCCCTTTTCGCTTTTTTAAGTAAAAATTGTATTTATTTATAATTACCATACCAGACTCAATATCTGGACTAAAATAAGACTTCTTGACCAAGAGAAGCAACCCTGGTAAAAATCAACACACTCAAATTTTGGGTCATCCAGTCCTAAAAAAATAACAAAAGATCCTTGGTACTAACCCATGATCCTGACAGGGACCTCAGCTTGTTGTAGTGGGTGGAATTGGTCCTTTTTCCCTGGACTGTCAAATTTGGAATGAGCGCATGTAATACAGCTTACTACCTCAACATGTGATGAGCTTGTAGAGCCAAAGATACTTATAGGATCATTTGACTAGTTCAGAACACTTTTTGAACAAGGGTGGCCTACTGCAAGTGGGGTGGGGTGCTCAAAGAAAACCTTCATGTGCAGAGCAGGTAATACAAAAAAATCTGTCTCAGATTATCCCACTGTTGCAATTTGAACTGCAACTGGAAAAAATAGGCACAAATATGTTTGAACTTAAACAGGTACAACTGTGTGAATACAGCGTACCTTAAAATAAACATAAATTTTGATCTAAATTTAAGCTTTCATTAGAAAGTAGATTCCCAGATCTTATGTTGTCTCAGTAGGTACTTCTATCTTATAGACCCGTCATTCATGGTATACTTTAGATTGTTTGTCTCCGCATTTTTTCTTTCAATACTGGGAAAACATTATTTATATTCTTTGACCTTTAGTCAGTCATCTTACTTCTAAGCTTTCAAATGTTCTAGAGTTTCATACTCATGGTATGCATATAAACCATGGATTAAGCTCTCTGAAACCTGATGGTGATCTTTTCATGGTTGGGCACATCTTTTGGTGGCCTGTTATTATCAGTAGCATCTTAAGTTATTGATTGACTGGCAATGTTAGGACAAATTTTACTGAATGATTCTGATAATCTTTGATCAATGGGAATGGAACTGGTATGAGGAATTAAGCGAGCAGATAATGTTTAAATTGCCAAAAAGTTGGAATTAATAAATTAATTAAATAAAAGCTTAAATATAGGTCAGATGAGGAGTGGTAGCATAGCGGGTGGTTCCTGCTACAATCTGGGTTGGGTTTTGATTGACATGGTTTAAACCCAGCACAAGTTTATAATAAAAACCTCGTGTGGTATATTTGTCCCAAGGTCAACCCATCTCGTTTACTTTAAAATCTTGGTCAGATATTTGCTAGCAACATACCTGGTGGTAGATCAATTAAAATCAATCTTCTGAAGGATACAGATAGCAAGACAAGTATAAATGTGAGATCCACAGGTAATGGGGGTTAGAGCTGGTGGAAAAAATTATATGATTGGTTAAACTCAAATCTCAAATTCCCCCCACTTGGCCGAACATAGGGGATCAATAAATTGCCAGCGGCTGCCAGTAGGATTATTGACTGGATGTGGTGGTGTCTCTGAAACCTACTGGAAATGCTTTAGTAACTTAACGTGTACTTAATTGATTATATGTCTTTTGATGGGGTCCTTGTATGTACTTTTATTGGTTGGATTTTCTCTATGATCTCAAACATCCTCTTCCATATATGTTCAAGCTTATTTATCCTACAGAACCTGAGGTTGTCATAGCAGAGCATTCACTCCCCTATGCTAAAGCAGACCAAAGGATAAAAAGTCTTGTTTTCATGATCTTTAGATTTCATTTTCTTAGCCAGCGCATTAGTGTAGGCCCTGGTTTGAGTCCAGATTATGTTTGAGCAAGGTTTTCCAAATATCAACTAAATTCGTTCCTTCTCTTTGAATGCAGGAGTGCTGTATCATCAAAAGAGCAGGTTGGCACCCATACATGGGTTGGATTGATGAAAGTCAGTATTTGAGATAATGAGTGAACCAATATCCTACTACTGAATCAAACCTTAGTAGATTAACTCTGGAATAATGCAAACTAAACCTTACCCTGATGGCACTATCAGATTTTTGGGTTGGCCCAAAAAATACCCTTTAAAAACTAAAAAACTAAACCGATTATCCTCTTAAAACTCGGGCAATTATTTAATTCTCAAATATGACTGATTACTTTTATTACAATTCAGGCCAAATATCTCAAAGTCAATTATACCAATTATTATTTTAACAGCTTGGTCTGAATATCCTCGCTTAATTTAGGCTGATTATACATACAACAAACTCAGCATTTGGTCCCAATTTAATTGGGAGCAATATTGAACATTTTTCTTAAGAAATTGTCCAGGGATTGATCCTGAAAATAACCTCTAAAATCCCATGGACAGATAGAAAAATATGACTGGCATCATATTTTTTGTAATCAGTTTCCTGCAATATGGTGAAGTTTGTATGGTGATCCACTATATTGGCACAATAGCTCTTGCACATGGACCACCCAATGGGAGTACCTAGTGCTATTGAGAGAAGCCTGATAATGTCCCAATTAGGTGTATGTCATTTACTCAAAATTGTTGTCAAATTTCCCAGAAGTTGTATTACATCAACTGCATGATGAAACTCATTTCAGGCTGGTGTTAGGACAATTTTGCACATTCACATTGCAATTTTTTCCCTGGAACCTTCCTAAATGTGATAGTAATTTGCCACAAATAGCACTAGAAATAGGTCATAGCCATATAATTCAAGGGCCAAATTGAGGTGGAAAATAATTGATTTGTGAAATTTGTGTGCTTGATATGTCTCCGGGAGATGTCCTTGAGGTATAATTACCAGCTCCTGGCTAATAAGAAGATCATTAAATAATATCTCTTTTATAATGATATAATTCATAATTCTCTTATTCTGTTTTGATCAGAGTCTTTTCTTTAAGAGTGTTAAGCTGTCGATTCAGAAATCTCATCTTGTAACTTTGCCTGTATTGGTAGAAGTTCCCAAATTCTAATGAAAACTAAACCCAAGATTGACTAGAAGAGTCAGATTTATTTTAATAAGCCTAATGAGCTTCTGAACATTCAAAGTACTGTAATACACTAGCTAAATTTAATGGATCTTTTGGCTAAACTTCTTCATAATTAGATGCGCAGGATTTTATTTATCAAGTAGGCGATCCTCAAATATAATAGGCATTGATACTAGATTTGATCAGGAATCATCACGCACAAAAGACTTGATGGAAACACCTCAGGAATATTGAGCCCACTTCCTAAATCTCAAGCGGCGCAGCCCCACTGATGCAGTCACAAGGATAATTAAGAACAATGAGGGTGCTGACTAGGTGTCAATAAGGAAGGCAATGAAAGATCCTGATTGTACAGGGCCGCAAAGGTCCTGGAGGCACCATGTCCCCACACGCCCTATAAATATTGATGCTTTTTAACTCAAAATGGTAGTCTATTATGCCCATCTTTTCTTTTTTTTGACCTTTCTACTAGTTTAAAGCTTCAAGCCCATTTTCAAATTTCAGTTTCTGTCAAGAAAACTGTTGCACCAAGAAAATGGTGCTCACTACAGGGGGCTCTGAGCTACCCAGGTAAAATTGTCTATCATATAAAATGTAAAATAATAGCATTCAATAAAGTCAACCTTCTGATTGGTCAAAAAGCACTAGTCAGTGGATTAGTACCTCATTCTACAAAGTACTGCCCATGCAGCCTAAAAGCTTAGAGTTTTGGGCCATATTCCAGTTCTCTCTACCTTCTAGTGATGGTGATTAGTACCAACTTCAATATGAAAAACTTAACTAAATTATCCACCATAACTAAATGGTGTTTATTCTGTGGGAGGCTGCTCATGTCACTCTCACACTACTTTTGTGCCTTCTACCCTGCAGGATCTATATACTTCGGCCCAAACTACCTGTAAGAGAACTGATCTTGACTACTGAGCGTTATCTTGGAATTTTTTTCATACTGTCATTCATCACCTCCTACAGTTAGTCGGTTTGCACCATTATGAAGTCTTCTGACAACTAGGGCTCACAAAAACATTACACTCCAATGCTATTTATTTTTATTATGCGGCCTCCTCCTTTATCTATGACAACTGAGAAGCTATTTTAAATGACTGATGATTAATCAACAAAGCCCAAAACCAGCTCAGGGTGTTGATTAGCGAATTTAGACTACCTTGAGGACCAGTTTCGTTGGAATGTACAACTCTTTGAGGCCGTTTGGAACCAACGCCTCCACCAAGTCAAAGACCTGGTGCAGGCTCTTAAGAAACTATCAGGAGTTGGCCTCTCACAACATCACCTCCTGGAGTGAAGGGCCTGAAGGTCCTAGTGGCTGGAAGATCCCAAAGGTCCTGAGGGGCCCCAAGGTACTGAAGATCCCCATGGGCCTTAAGAGCCCTCTGGTCCCACAGTTCTATCCCTGGTAACCCCAACGACCGAAGAAACTACTTTTTGGCAGCCCTAGCCTCCTTATGGGATTAAATCCATAATCTGGACTAGGAATACAAGCTCTGAGTAGATGGTTCCTCCTTGACCCTTGGGTCTCAATTAAGGCCCTATCAGATGTAATGGACAATCTTAGCGCCTTAACCAAGCTTGCTGGCAGCTGCATTTCCCAGTTCTAGCAGATCTTCTGAGGGTTTAAAGCCTGCTTAGATAACTTAGAAAGTCAGTTACTTATTCAGTGCGCTGACATCCAAGAATTAAAAAAGGTTGCTAACAAGGCTTCCATCTCCTCCATCAACCAAAACTGGGATGTTATCCAAGAGGACCTCGAGGGCCTAGATTATGGTTGTATTATCAGGCTCCTCATGACTATATGTAGTCTGAAATTTCCAAGCCTGCAATATATTTCTGATGTTAATACCCTTTCCACTCCTCTTGTAGAAAATTTGAAACTTAGTTTTAAAAAGAAGTTCACCTCAGCCAGGGAAGTATTGCCATTTTTTTGTATGCATATGAGAGTTCCATGGAAGAGGCTACTGACTGGAAAAAGTGAAGCATATCCACTCCTACCTTAACAGCACCGCTAAGGAGATTATCATTTAAAAGATTTCCACACATGGAACAGGTCCAGACCAGCTTAGTCCAATTTTTGGCAGCAACCAGACCCTGACCAATCAAAAACAAGCATTCATGATTTTTCTCTTGAACAAAGGAGATAGCCCTATGGAGTTTGCCAGCAAGTTCTATGTTAAAGCGCATCCCTTATTAACCCATGAATCGCATTACCTTGGACAACGTTATAATTGCTGTCATCACCGCATTGGGGTTCTATCCTGAAGTTTAAATGCACATGATCATCCAGAAGAATGGTTTTACTTGCATTTGGAAAATCAAGGAAGAGCTTAATGAGATACCAGCCTCTACCTTGAATCTCAAGTCCCCTTCACTGTCTCCTCCATCCATTCTTAGGTCCATGATGGCAAAAATTGAAGAGTCCTTAACCCCAATGCACCTAAGTAATGGCTTCCATCACAGCGCCAAGACATACTGGAAACGACTTGATGAGGATGCAAGAAAAGGGACATCAGCATGAAGGACGAGGCGCTCCATGATGGCATCCATAAAACGCCTCAAGAATCATTCAAAAACTCGAATGAACCTGGATCTATCATACTTGAAGAAGAAGTTTTGGTACCCGTTGTTAACAAAGAGCTTGATACCATTTACTCTTCCTCTTATTAATCTCCCATGTTTCTCACGTTACCTCCACAATTTAGGAGTCTGGTTACCCACTATTTGTTCAAATTTATAAAATATTGGTGCTTGCTATTGTTGAAAGTGGTTCCTCATGAATGTTACTTTATCCAAACTGATGAAATTCAAGATCGCGCCGTTTTTGCTACATTACATCTAATATGGCAAGGATGGACCACAGTGTGCAAGATTCTTAGGGGCCTATTATTCCCTAAACGCCAGCCTTGGGAAGCTTTCTGTACGTACCTTTGCCATTGCACTGGATACCCTAAGCTATGAACTTCTCTCAAGCCTCAGCTTCTCTGAGACTACTCTGTGGTAGTACATTATGATGAAGTTTTCTACCCCTGCTTAAAACATTGGTTGATCATAATCTTCAAAATCTCATGCAACTCCAAAGCAGAGGTCAAGACTCGGTCTTGCCTATTAGAGAACAAGAGTTAAATCAATCATCATAAAAATCATGTAAGGGGCTCTCAGGTACAATTGCCCCACCTGCCGTTGATGGCCATGAAGTCGTGCCAATTTATGTAACAAAGCTGAATACTATACCTCGTAAGCCCAAAGTATTGTCAATACCTAGGTTCATGTCAATATCCCATCTGGAAACCTACTGGAGATCTGAGATCTAGATAATCTGTCTACCAAAGAGGCCGTATCTTATCCAGGAATTTTAAAACTCGCATACTGGATCCATATTGGTGTTGTTGGCTCATCTTACTGACAAACCTAGGTTAATTGGCCTTAATATTCCTACCGCGTATGTTTGCCTTCTACCAGTAGATGCTGTCAATAATGTCCTTAGCTTTGAAATTATGAAGGAATTTTGGTTTGGAGACTCCCTATCAGTGGCTCTAGTTGACACCAATATTGTGAATGAGCTCATTTGGGAACATCTACGCCAAGTATAGGAATTATTTGAGGAGTACTCGGACTTTTTTTGGCCTCAACCTGTAATTTCAGGAAAATGAGTGAGGTTCTACATCCTGTGGAAACTGGGGACGCTTCCCCCTTTCAGTCCCGACCTTACTAAAAAAGTAAGGCTGAATAATCCCAGGTGGCAGTATAACTCAAACAACTACATGAAGCTGGATTATTAGTGCCTTAGTGCAGCCCTTGGGCCTCCCACCTCTTATTGGTTCAAAAGAAGGGTGGCAGTCATTGGGTGGTGATGGAATACCGCCAGCTCAACTCCATCACCAAGAAATACAGTTATCCTTTGCCCCAATTGAGACTCTTCACTTTATCACTAGGTCTTGATACTTTTCTGCAATGAATCTTACTAGTGGATATTATAAGGTGAAGCTCACCCCTGAAGCTCAATCCAAGTGTGCGCTTATAGCTGATAAAGGGCTTTTTGAACCTACGAGAGTGTCCAGGGACTTTGTATTGTGACAGCTACATTCCAACTTTCTATGGATGGGATCTTTAAGGACATGAAGCTGTCATGTACCCTCATTTAACTTGATGATATCACCGTCTTCTAACAAACTTTTAATGATAATGTGGAGCACCTTTAGAAAGTCTTCAATTGTCTTGGAAAGTTCTCAATTAATCTCAAGCCTGTAAAGTTCTCTTTCTTCCAATATTAAATGGAATTCCTCGGACATAAGGTCTCAAAATATGGCATCCAGCCCATTTCAGATAAGTTGGAGCTATTGAAAAATGTCACGCCCCAAGAGCCTAAGGTTATTCAAGTATTCCTTGGCATGATGGGCTATTATCATTTGTTAATCTCTCTGTTTTCCAACCTGGCTGAGCCCCTATTTTACCTCATGAAGAAAATCTTACCTAATAAGTGGTATCTGGAACAAGAACTGCCTTCAAAGCGTTGGGTACCGCTCTTTGCACTAAAACCATTTTATTCCATCCAAGTTTTGATTAACCTTTTTTGCTATTCGCAGATGTGAGTGATGTTGCTTTTGAAGCCATTCAAGCCCAGAACAATGCAATTTAGTTCGATCACCAAGTAACTTATTTCAGCAAGACCTTGAGCAAGGCCAAACGGAACTATAGTGTTACTGAATGAGCTGCCTGGCTGTATTGTTAGCGATCAAGAACTTCTGACCCTATTTCTATGACACCCACTACACCATCATCACTGATTATTTCTAGCTCTGATGGCTGCAGCAAATGTTGGACCCTACTGCTGTTAGCTGATGGGCCCTGAAAAGTACAGCAAATTGATTTCAATATTGTCCATTGCGCAGGAGCAATTCACCAGAATGCCACTGGTCTCTCTATAATGCCAGTAATGGCTGCCTTGACCCCCAAGGAAGACTTAATGTATGATATAATCAGCTGACTTGAATGCTGGGAGTCGGAGACTCCCAAGATTCAAGTTGGCCCTGGAAGATGACATGAGACACTCAGATTAAGAAAAGACTTTTATATAAAAGGGTCCATAAAAAATTGCTTCCCTACATCCGCCTTTCTTCAAATACTGATGTTAACATAGAGGGGCATGCAACTGTGGGACACGTGGAAGTAAAGAATACTCAAAATTGACTAAAGAAATGACATTACTGGGACTAAGTGGTAGAAACCATTAACGAGGTCCTGAAAGCTTGTATGACTTGCTGATCCCAAGATTGAGTCATACCCCAATACCAGCACTTGGTCATTGCCCCATCAGGTTCTTTCAATGTTTCTAAAATTGATGTATCTGGGCCTCTTCCCACCGGACTGCATGGCCATAAATATATCCTTCTAGCCATGGACCATTTGACCAAATGAGTTAAAGCTATTTCTATACTCGCTGTCACTGCAAAAGCCATCTTTCACTTCTTATCTGATCCTTTTAACCTAACATGGATGCCCACAAATTTTACTTTTGGACAGTGGGTAAAATTTCACCTAGCAAGTAATCCAAGGACTGACTTTGTTTTTTGGTACTAACCAGAGTTTTCTTCCCCTTACAACCCGTTGACCAGTGGGGTAGAGAAATGTGCTAACAGAACCCTTGTCTCTATTTTTGCAGAAGTGGCTGACTCTGAACCTGCTTTCTGGAATCATATCTACCCAGCTCTTTGCTTGCTTATAGAATAAGCTACCATTGAATCATTAAGATGTCCTACTTCAAAGATCTATATGGGCATGTTCCCTAGCTATCAAGTAGCATTAAGCCGTTTAATGAGACCTCCACACCTGAGAACTCTGATTTAACTAAGAGGGTCTTAGCCAATTAAAATTTCTGGCTAAGCCCTAGCCATGCAAGGCATGATATACCACAGAAAGGGAAACACCCAATTTATTTTCAGCTGACCCTCCTTACCAATCTTTCAACTAGGTGACATCATTCTCTTTTATCACATTACACCAGAGGTAGACAGAATAAGCTCAACGTTCTTTGGTCTTGAACTTGTAAGGTCATTCATAAGGTTAACTTGGAGTACTCCATCGCTGACATAAATCAGGGGACAGTGGTGAACAGAGTACATGACCAATTCCTTCATCCTTATACCCCCCTCTGACAGGATCTTGAGGGGGGGAATGTCAGGATTTGAGATGATGAGAGAGCTGAAATCCCTGCTTTCAATATGAGCCACTCTAGATTGACTCAAAAGCAAGCGCAAATGGAACCCATCCCTGATTGCACCTATACTAGATTTGATAAGGAAGCACCACATGCATGAGAACTGATGGAAACACATTCAGAAATCCTGTCCCCACTTCCAAAATCTCAAGAGGCGCAGCCCCCACTGCTGCTGTCACAAGGATGACGCAAAACAATGAGGGTGCTAACCAGATGGTAAATCTGGATTTCAGAGAAACATCCTGAACATATGGGGCCACGAAGGTCCTTGAGGTACCATGTCTACAGAACGCCCTATTAAAATTGACGCTTTCTAACTCAATAGTTAGTCTATATTTGCACCATCTTTTCATTTTTTTACTCTATTCTAGTTTACATATCTAAGCCCATTTTTGAACTTCAGCATCATTTAATAGAAATTTCATGGCAAGAGTGACCTTTTCATGGATGAGTGGAATGCAATGTTATGCAAAAATGGCGGAAGGCAGAAAGATGCTCCAATTGGTCAAGTTTTATGATGCTAATTTTTGTAGGCTGTTAACTAAAGTGACTTTGAGCCATCTTATCGTATCATTGGTTTTGGGATGGTATGGCATTAATAGGACCCTGCGGACCCCCATCAGATCATTAAGCTTGGCGATCATCTGCGAAGTGAAGTTGGTACCAATATCTGTTAACAGATTTTGGGCATCCATGTTTATAAATAATGTTCCCCAAATAAATTTGGCGGTCATTGTGGCTCCCAGATTCTATTTGTTTTGGATTTGAACCATTTTGTAGGTGGTTGATGGCCATCAAATTATGTTCAATCATCCGCTGGAAGTTAGCAGCCTCATAACATTGATTGAATGGTGTGAAAAAAATGTTTGGCTTTACCAGTTGATACAAAGTGCTCTTACAATATGGCACTTTTTCTTGGCACTCCCTGCAGTAGCTGAGGGCTTTATGAACATCAAAGTACATCAATTATCAATAGTAGTGCTGTTTCAGATTGTGGGAATATAGCTTGTGTGTTGCTCTCTGGTGCTTGGTCATCGCTGTATTCCACAACTGATTTACTTATAATAAGGATAAAAACCACTAATACTCAAAAAGCTGGGGTTTATATGTTTTAATAGTGTTGGTGCAGGGAAAAAATGAACCATCTTGATATCTTACCATTTAGTATTTAAACTGTATTGAGGGTTGAAAAGAATTCAATGATAAGTTTAGAATAGCTTAGTATGGTCCAACTAAGGGATATGTAAATTGACCTATTATAGCTCAAAAAAACTCGCTTCACTTTGGCTAAATAATGGAGGGGGAGTTATTGTTGGGCAAAAAAAACCTATAGGATAGCAATTTAATATATTCTAGCCAACCCCCATTAAAAACATAATTGCACCTTGGGTGAACCCCGCTAAGCCTATAAAAGGGGGTGGTCCCTGCTTAGGTGTTTGATTTAAACTAGACATGGACTGGGGAGGAATCATTAATGGACTCTCCTGGTTCCCCCACATGGTTGGGGAAATCTGACTGCCCAATTTCGTGCTATTTGCCCATTTATCACAAAAGTGTTACCCCAATTAGCAGGGTTCCACCGAGAAATGACCAGGGTCTTTTGGCCAATAGTATTGTTATTACTTAAAAAACCTTATTATTGTGAGCTTTTAAATGTCTGACATTTCCCCCTTTCAACCTATTTTGACCCAAAACATTCTTTTCTTGAAGCTGGGGGAGGAAAATGTCTGACATTACCCCCTCAAGAATTTTTGGTGGAGAATAGGGCCATAGGAAGTGGCCATGTACCTGAATGATGTTAATCCCTGAACTAAGGATTTGATAAAGTATTAAGCACTTTTCTTGCAGGTGATGACAAAAGGGCCTTCCCAGATTGTCCCAAGATTACTGCTTCCAGGAGTGATGTGGTTATGTTAATACAGAACCATGTCAGACACTTGGAATATAGGTAGAGGGTTTGGAGCTCATTGGCAGCCTGCCCTTCTTTAGTCGCCGTTTTAGCTAGATTGGTCTTAGCCTCAGATTGGGGCTGGATGATTCGCTGAGCCAATCTTCCCATGGCTTTCTTGGGTTCATCAGCTTTATAGGAGTATACATCTTTAGCTAAGAGGGCAGGTATTCCTAATTCCCACCCATACAAGACATGGAATGGGAACATTTTAAAGATCCTGATATAAATAATCTGGTAGGCCATAAGAGCACTGGGTAAGAATTGATCCCAGTGATGAGGATCAGAAAAGACCATTTTTTTAGAATGGAGATCAAGGTTCCATTTGCTCTCTCCACAGTCCCATTGGTAGATGGGTTATATGGAGCCAAGAAAAGTTGTTGGGCCGCATCGAACTGGCCAGGACTTTAACTACTCTGGAGTTGAAGTTCTTACCATTGTCGCAGAGTAGTACTTGGGGACGGCCATGACAAGTGAAAATGAATTGATGTAAAAACGTGGCTGTGGCCTTGGTCGTTTGGGAAGGGAGAGCCACGGATTCAACACACTTAGTAAAGTGGTCAATGGCTACTAGGATAAATTTATTTCTTCCAGTAGTCTGTGGTAGGGGCCTACTACGTCTAAGCAGATGGTGTGGAACGTTTGTTGAGAGGTAGTTGGTTGATCTTAGTATCTAGACTTGAAATTGTATTGCTTCTTACATGTGCGGCAGGCATCCAAGGCTTTAACAGTGGTTTCCATATCCCTTCCCAATAGTAACAATCCTTAACCCACTCATAGGTTTTATTTGCTCCTCCATGACAACGGGTTGAGTGAGCTTCCAGAATAGCAGGTACACGTTCCTAG
The DNA here is from genome assembly GCA_022478985.1 of Massospora cicadina. Classification (NCBI taxonomy): domain Eukaryota; kingdom Fungi; phylum Entomophthoromycota; class Entomophthoromycetes; order Entomophthorales; family Entomophthoraceae; genus Massospora; species Massospora cicadina. Next base: position 213,510 of record JAKSZP010007921.1, read on the forward strand.
GGCCAAGGTAATGCAGCCATTTTGTCCCCACCTATTTATACAACTTCCCGCTCTCCACTTTTGGTGTTGCAGGAGTGCCGGGTTAATATTTTCTGTACTAGCTCATCCTCATCCTCCCATTCATTGAAGACATTAAGAGTTTATATATCCTCTATACCTTGGCGGCCCTGCCATTTTCGCCCTCAAAACGGTTTTCCAGCTTACAAAATTATTAATAAAATGACAGTTGAGGCTGCAGCTGCCCCTACCAACACCCTACTTTGCCAGCAAACTTCATGGGGCGATGGAGCCCCTTGTTGATTGAGTTCTATCCCCAATTTTCCCCATGATTTTGAGGATGATGCAAATTATGAAATTGAGGAGCTCACTTTTGGTGCGAGTCACACTGGCATTGATGTGGCAAAAACTTCTCTTTTTAACCCCGATTAATCTAAAGCCTGCTAGCACATCAATTAATTCACTTGTATGCCAGCTCTCATCACTTTCGCTGAGCATCAACTTGAACAATACATTGAGGCGATGGACATCGCTGGCCTCATAAAACGAAGAAGACCCGCAACTATACCTCATTATGCCCCATGTCGCTGATGCTCCCACCCCAATGCTATCCGCCATGATCCGCCATCACAAGTGGGCGCCAGACAAAAGTTTCCTTAAAGCTTCCTCGCCTTCTGATATGGCTTCCTAGGCTGTTAGCTGAGGTGCCATATTAGGATCTTTTTATTTCTAATAATCCCTTTGTTTGGCCCAATTGAAAATAAAGATATGTGGTGGCTGCCCCTTTTGGGTTGGGCACTCTAGTGCTAAAAAACTAATCTCTCTGCCTTGCTATTATCCATTCAAAGGACTGGCAGCCGATTTAACCCATCAACCTTTTGTGACGGGATCCAGCACGGTGTTTAATCTTCATGGAATAATGCTGGAGCTTTAGAACCCAACGAGCTAACTGGCCAGTAGGTCTCTTCATGTTCTGTTACCATTTTAGGGAAGCATGATTGATAACCACAGTTAAGGTGGTCCCTTACATGAAAGAGCGGTAGTGATTCACAGCTAACAGAATGGCAAGGCACTCCTTCTCTGTGAAACCATAGTTGCGTTCCGCCTTTGACAGCATCTTACTGAAATAGTACTCGATGAATGAAACCATTTTCATCCAATTGGGCTAAGATGGCCCCAATGGCATAGTCTGAGGCGTCAGTAAAATATATAAAAAGGTTTATTATAATCAAAATGCCTTAAGATAGGACGTTGTTAAAACAGTTGCTTCAGCGTCAAAAAAATGGCCTTTTGTTCAGCGCTCCAATGAAAAGAGGTATTTTGGTCAATAAGCGGGCATAGAGCTTTCTGATCTGGGTGAACTTAGGGATAAACTGATGATAACACCTCATTATCCCTAAAAATACCTGAATATCCCATAAATATTTTAGGGGAAGGCATATTTGAGATTATTTTGACATTGTCCTGTGTGGTTTGGATTCCTTCTTAGGAAATGGAGTGTCCAATGAAATACAATTTCCTTTGGAAGAAAGAACACTTTAAAAGTTGCGCGCCTGCTTAGAATCCAGAATAACCATGAACTTTCCATCTCAAGGAGCCTCCTCACACTCCAGATCGAATCCCCAATAAAAACTACCCTCCACTCCTGAATACTAACCATTGTAAGGTGGACAATCCACACCATTGCTTTGGATGTGTTCAGGGGTACCGTACCAGCCATCTGTGGGACAATCAATAGATTCCACATCCACCTACTTTAACACTTCCAAGTCTGACTTTATGGATACATGAAGCCAAGGCAGAAAAGGCTCGTAGAGTCATGGTTCTCAGTATGGTTCCACACACAGACCCCTTCCTACACACCTGATCCATAACAGGGGAAACACCCTCGGAGTAGAGTACTCAACACCCCCCACGCCTGGCGGTACCAGCTGGCAACAGAGGTAGCTCATCTACTCTGGGGTGCCTAATCAATTCTACTTCGCTTTCTCCTCTCCCCTATACTTTTTCAGTATTGCCCGTCCCCTGGTCAAATTCCTCGGTTAAATAAAAAGAAGGTACACTTTGAGGTTTTCAACTTGATTTTTGACTCTCATAAACGTTGAAACACCTCCTTCAGGCGAACAAGATGTTCGTTAAAAGTTTGAGAACATTATGTTGTAATCAAGATAGACAATGGCGCAACTTGACTTTAAATTTCTGTAAGATGTGATCCATAGAACTCTGGAAAGTTTAAGGAGCGTTTTACAACCCTTGAGGTAATTGTGTTGGTTGGAAGAGACCCTCACTACAAATAAGAGCGTATTTCTCCTGATCTTGGGGAGAAAGATACATTTGCCAATATCCACTATCTAAGTCCATTGCAGAAAAGAAGTTAAATCTAGATAGTTTGCCAGGGCGTCATCAATGTTGTGGAAAGATAGCTATCTTTTTTTGTGAGGTATATAACTTGTGGTAGTCCATGACTACCTGATGACCTCCATTCTTTCTTTTTATTTTACAAAAGGGGGGGAGATCAGAGGGCTTTGCGATGGAACTAGTAACCTGGCGTCTAGTAACTGCTGGAGCTCCTTTCTCATCAGCTGTTCTTCCAATTTTTGACTTGTGTTAAGTTTTTGAACTAATAGTATGGGCATCACCCACATTATTGGAGTGACTCCAGCCCTTCATATGGCCATAAAAAGTATCTGACTTCGAGAATATGTCGCTATATCTTTCTAACAAAGTATGGACTTTTTATCAGCTCATCTGTGGTCATCTCATCCGAGATATGGACGTTTGGTAAGGACATACCAGATTATCCATGGGCAAGCCCAAATCCGTCATAGAGCTGATGTAGTGGATACATTTAATGTCCTCCACCTGGATTAATAGGCCGCTGCCAATCTCCAATTGTTTTCTTAGTAACAATGTCCTTGCTGGTGAGGTTTCCCATCTGATTAGTAATAGGCCTCTGGTAGGATGGGTCTAATTTCCCAGGAAATACTCGAGGCTCTAAGGGGATAACACCCACAAGACTTACAAGTTGCAATAATTAATGGTGTGGGATCTTTACGTAACTAGTTTCAATCACTCGTTGTTCCCCAGACTTAATCAAAATCTTGTCTGCAGCATAGAAAGGGATACCATTTCTAGCACCCACTGAATTGGGCAATTTTTTGTGTTACACCAGAAGTAGAATAATTTTAAAGTCATAGCTGAAATGAATATTCAACCAGGCAAGAGTATTCATTCTTGCTGGGATCTTAATTGGATAATACTAAAGGGACTTCATAGTTGAGTAACGAGAGAAAACCTTGCTTTATGTTGATTATTCCCTCATACTCAATCATAAATGGGGTACCTATGAGCATATAATAGGTTTTGCTGTCCAAGACCACAGAAGGGGATGATAAGATGAGCTTCCAAATTCAAATGGGAAGGGGAGAGTATGCCCCAATAGCATGGGTGTTAGTTGGGCCTGCGGTTCCAACTTCTTAATTGTACTCCAATTCAGGCGCCAGCTTTATCTTTTTTTGAGCTTTGAGAAAATCACATTAACTGGGGAGCCAGTATCCAGAATGGCCATTACTCAGACTTTTTGCATGACCACTTAACCTTGGTGAGTGCCCCTAAAGTTAGGAAACAGGTCAAGACCTCCTTTAACCAAAAAGTAAAGGTTAGTTTATGAGCAATCTCATGGTATTAATCCAGGATGTATTTCATGGTATGGACCCGCTGAAAAGGTCAAATCAAGTCAGCTAAGAACTGATTGCCATCGCTGACAGTGCTAATGACTTTTGGAAACTCTAGAATTTAACTGCGAAACGTTTACTCAGTTATGGTGGTCTCATCTACTCCTTCATTGTTCAACAATCAGGAACCTCCACTTCCGCGGGTGCTCCCAATAAGTAATAACCAATGTCATTGTAACTCCTGTCAGATTCATCCCCAAGGTTATTCTCAACAACGGGCAAGGTCACAATTGAGATAGGGGAGACGGCCACATGAGGTTGGGTTTCTATCTTCTGACCATACATCTTCCCAGCAAGCCCTTTATTGTCACAGGGGTTACTCTTAGGGCGCGAAACTATTTGCTTGGCTGGAGAAGAAGGCAAAGCGGCTTTAGCAAGCTTGTGTGGTAGAACGGTATTAACTGCATTATAGGTCTTAGACCTACAGAAGGGAATAATATCTGTTTTGGTTCCGCTGAGGGAGCAGGTTCTACTGGGAGGATAGGCAATGGTGGGCTCACTCCTAACTGTTCTACAGGTAAAAGCTCCTCAATGGTTAGAACTAAAAGTTTCACTTCAGCTTCATTTGTTGTTGCACATGAATGGAAATTGGCAACGTCTAATAGAGCCTCTTTTATGTCAAGGATTTTTTTGAAGTGGTGTTTCACTGAAATGATATGCCTGGCTAGAGAGGGTTGGGAAGCTAACCCGGTTAACATAGCTATGATAGCATCATCAAGAGTTAGCATGTTAGATGTTGACAATCATTGCACAGTGAGGTAAAATTGCTAAGCAAAGACAGCGGTCATTTCATCTTCATACATGCTTAGGCGCATAAAGGCCTGTTTTTCCTTGTTTAGATTCTGTTTGAACCGAATTTAGTCAAAAGAGTCTCCTTTCACCTCTGCCCAGATGTGCAGAGTGTCCATATAAGGGAATATCATCTCATGTGTCAAGCGACTTAAGCAAGGAAGGATGCGTTGAATTTTTTGCAAATCAATTGCACCTTGCAGGTTAGATTTGTAAACATACACAAAGGAAGCGATGCTCCCTTCAATGGGGTGTACTTGTTATTATGAGGGGGTTTTAAGGGGCGCTGCTCAAGCTCTTTAAGACGTGATAAAGCGCTTGCAAGTTGCTTTTCAAGGGTAATTATTATGGATTCAGTCGGAAGGGAAAGAATTTGATTGTTACTCACTTTATAAGCCTCCATTTTTAGTTAATTTTTGCGATGTACAGGAGCCCCTGTAGTTAGCACCACTTTGTGGGAATCCAGCATATTTGTTGCTCCCTAGTTCTTGGTCATCGCTGTATTCCACAACTGATTTACTTATAATAAAGATAAAAACACTAATAATCAAAAAGCTGGGTTTTATATGTTATAAGTGTTGGTGTGGGGAAAGAAAAACGAACCCTTTTGAAATCTTACCATTCAGTAATTAAACTGTATCAAGGGTTTAAGGGGAATTCAATGATAAGTTCTGAATAGCTTAGTATATTCCAAAGGAGGAATATGTGAATTTGAACTATTTGAGTTCAGAAAACTCACTTCACTTTGGCTAAATAATGTAGGGTGAGTTATTGTTAAGCAAAACGAACCTGTGGGGTAGCAATTTAATATATTTCATCCAATCCCCATTTGAGAAAATAATTGCACCTTGGGTGACCCCTGCTAAGCCTATAAAAGGGGGTGGTCCCTGCTTAGGTGTTTGATTTAAACTAGACATGGAATGGGGAGGAATCTTTACTGGACTCTCCTGGTTCCCCCACATGGTTGGGGCAATCTGAATGCCCAATTTCGTGCTATTTGCCCATTTAGTATTCATAAAAGTGTTACACCAATTTTTTTGGGCAACACTGAGAACGGACCAGGGTCTTTTGGCTGATAGGACCATTACTATTACTTAAAATACTCTTATCATCACAAACTTGTCAAAGTCCAACATTTCCCCCTTTTAGCCTATTTTAACCCAAAACATTCTTTAATTGAAGCCAGGAGGCAGATGTCTGAAACAGCTGTCCATACTTTTTCTTGATGCACTGTAACCTCTGGCTTTGTGGGGCTGTTATGATCATATCTGTATGCTAAGTTGGGCATGGTATGATGTATTTGCAGTTTTCTATTAGTTTGAAGAGTTTTTATTCCTGACAGCGGTGTTCTTCATCAGTTAGTCCGAATCATGTTGTATTTCTTCTGGTTCATTATTGTATCCTTGTTCAACATCTTAATTTAAAGCCATATGCAATATCAGTGGTAAATTCAACTTTAGGTAGTCTAGACAGTCAATCAGAATTTTGATGATTAACATCAGGGTAGTATTTTATCATAAAGTCATATGCCTGTAATTTCAACGCACAGTGAGCTAGGCATGCCTCCATCTCCTTGTGCTCTGTAGCTGCCTAAGCTAAGAGTGGTCAGTTACCATTTTGAAGTGCACGCCATAGACGTAAACCTTAAATGTTTACATGCATAAATCACTTCCAAATATTTTTTTATAAAAGTGTGATTCCATTCGTGAAAATCTAATATCCAGCTGCAGTATGCTAGGGTGTTACACACTTCATTGAATTGGAGCAATACAGCTCCTATGGTGGTGAGGAAGGCGTTCATCTGAATTACATGCAGTTTATCAAGATTTGGGTACAATGACTGGTGCAACTTGAGATAGTTGCGAAGTCAATCAAAAGCCAGCTGACTATTAGACGCCTATTATAATGGGATTTCATTTTTTAATAGGTGGAATAGTTGCTCCCCTATTTTACTAAAATTTTCTATGAACTTCTGGTAGTAGCTGATCATCCCTAAGAAAACTGGATGTTTTATTTTCTGTCCAAAGTCCTCATATTCTTAATGACCTCATAATTGGCTGGTTGGGGTTGTAGGCCATCCTTGTCAATGATTAAGCCCAAATACTCAAGTTGTTATTGGAAGAAGTTACATTCCTTGGGCTTAAATTCAAATTTTCACAGCCTACTGGTGGATTTCTTCCTCCAGGTGCTTCAAGTGTATGTTAAACATCTTTGAGAATACATTTAAGTAATCTAAGTAAACTAAAATGCAAGAACTCTTTATATCCCAGTATGCTTTCTATAGCCCTTTGGAACGTGGCAGGGGCATTACATAACCCTTGCAGCGTTACCGTTGGTTAGTACGGCCCCTGAGTCATTATGTTGGCACTTTTTTGTTCTTTCAGCGGCATCTCTATCTGCCAATAACAGAAATTAGATCCATAGTGGAGAAGTTCTTTTCTCCACCCAGTCAGTTGAGCAAGTCATAAATTCTTATAAGGGGTGGGATTTCTTCTTTGTTATGTTGTTGAGTCACAGGTAGTCAATTACCACCTGATTAGATTCATCCTTCTTTTTTATGATTAAGACCAGTGGCACCCGTGAATTTTTGAAAGTGCCATCATTCCTTTATGATTTAGCTGATTGATTTCTTTGTTGACAACATTATTCACTGCCTTGGACCAGTGGATGGGAAAAAGAGTATTAGCATATGGCTGTTGTAAATATGATTTAATACGTCCTAAGCACATCCCAAATCAAAGACGTTCATTGAAAAATTTGTTAAAATATTTTGAATAGGGCCATCACTTGATCTTACTCATCTTCTGTCAGATCAACCAGAGACCTTTAAGATATGATTGAAAAGATGGTCCTGCAATTTTCATCAAATAAAAACTCCTCTAGCGTCCCATAATCATGTACATCTTCCAATTCCTCTCAGTATAAAGTGTAGGAAGGCAACAATTTGATGCCATTTCACCCAGATTGGGTATAATTAAAAGTTAGTTTATAATACAATAGTTTGCAATGATCTGGAAAATGAGTTTTGAAGCTATGGTCAGTCCTAGTTGTTAGAAGTTGAAGGGTGTGAACACTTCGCTATATAAACCTGACAGTATTTTCAGGTCAATATCTGTGTTCACTATGATCTGGTGGTCAGTTGGATGGCCAAATGGCAGCGAGCTCTAAGAGGAATGCCAAGCAAATTATAAAATTTGGTGCAGTAAATAATGAGTATGGCCGCGCCCTTTTCTATAGCTGATGGGTATAATTCCATTTTTAAAGGCTTGGTTTATAAACAGCAGGGCTCATTTCTCCATCTGCTGGTCTCCTCTCTAATTTTACATTGGAAGGTTCTGTCTGAAGGTCACCTGATTATTCTCCTCATAATCGGTTTTGATGCCATGGATCCTTATGAGGGAGGTTCCAATGGGGATACTGAAATGGGTGTTAGGACCATCTAGTACTAAAAAAAAAGAAATGGGTGTTAGGTAGGGTGATCATGAGAGCGGACACAATGAGGAATCTGAAACTTGATGGCAGCATGCTGTAGGCCTCTAATGAGGTAGTCATGTTGGGTCCCACTATCCTGTATTCCTTGTAATGGTAAATATGCAGCAATAACCCAGTTTTTGGCTAATTTAGTCAATATATTAAATAGAGTCTGCTATCTACTATAGCCCTGACCTGACTCTTTCCCACACTAATATCAACTTATGTACACTAAGAATTGTAAATAATACTGGTTTTATAAGTGTACACTGAGTTTATCATTCTGGCCCAAATAAGACATTAATTCACCGCAGAGTAGGGGGATTTTCTTTATAAATTCTCCAAGATAATAGCCAATTTAACCCCTTCTAACTTTGGCATAGCTAGAAGCAATTAGTAAGTCATACTGCTCCAGATGCTGTATGTAGGCCTTTGATACTACTATAGCTACTTAGAATATAGTGTCCCCTTGGTGAGAGAAGGTAGTGACCGCAATTACTTCATCAGTGATGTTAGATTGAGGGGTCAAGGGCTTTGCTGCGTCAAGATGAAAATTTTGGGATATGTTGGGATTTGGAAAATTATAAATATCTCATTTATACTCCGCCCACACTTTTCCCTGACTTTGGTATCTGCTGCTCTCACATGATGCTCCTTGAGTTTGGGGCCCTTGGCATTGCACTAGTTAGCATAGTGCCCCTTTACCCTGCATTGGTGGCACGTGATATGGTGTATGCCAGCTCTATCAGGTCTGAAGGTAGTTGTGCAGTTCTCTTTGGCATCTTGCTGAAGGGTTTTCTCTAGTTCTCTCAACTATTGTTGTACCCCTTATCAGGTGCTTCAATGGTCACAGGACAGCGGCAAAGATAATTCACAAACTGTGATTTATTATTTGTCATTTAACATGAGAAGCATGACTTAGTACAGCTCTTTGTAAGGTTCACAGGCGTTCTGTAAGGCAATCTTCATGTTGTGCTTGTTTGAGAGCTTTGCGCCATATAGCACCTGAGCCTTGAAGTAGAAGCTATCAGAAAACTCTAGGGTTTTTCATTTCTCTTTAAGAAAAGTTATAGAAAGCAGTCTTTCTAGTTTCTTCATCTGTGCTATGCTGAATTCGTTTATGATGTTCTTAGCATTCAAGTAAGACAGCCCAGTCTTTCTAATCTTGTGCATCACCAAAAATTTGACTTACTAAATCTTATGAGTTCATAAATTTCACCAGTTTAGCCTTGTCACTCACGCCATCCATGCTAATTTCAGTAAATGACAATAGGTATGTACGTTCACTTTCTTGTAAAACTTTAGCAAGTTGTTGGGGTTGAACCTGAAACCATTAGCTTCCTCAGATGCTCAGCTGGGGCTTCACGATGTGGGTGATAAATCAGCGCTGCTGGGTCTTGAGAAGGTTTAAGTAGATTTATTAGGATGAGCCAGCAATGGGAATAGTGGAAAACTGGTGTTTCGTTGCAGTTGTCTGGGACAGTTGGAGCAGCGCAAGGGAGTTTATTGAATAGCATTTTGAATTGATCCTTTGAGAATGGGTATAAGAGTCAGAACTTCTAGAATTATTCTCTCTGAGAAAGACCCATCACTTTCAGATTCTGAGTCCATCAACTAGACTTGTGAATGTTGGCAAAGATCCTATTTGATTTTATGGTGGGGGGCCCAGCCAGCATTTACATAGCTTGCCTCTGATCTTGTTCTGGAACTGTTCTAATTTTTCAGAAAGGCATCACCTCTCATAATGTAAGGATTTCTCAACCTCTGACATTTTAGTTCCATTTTTGCGAGTTAGGCTATTAGATTGCCGTTTTTCTTTTAGAGCTGATTCTCAGTCTCCAGGCCTTGAGCACGTCAACAATCAATCCAATCTCTCCATACAGGCGGTTGAAAATGGTATGGTATTTTTAAGATGCTCATCAAAGCCGCGGATTCTGGTCTGAATGGCATTGGTGCTATGTTAAAGGTCTTGAATCTGATTGTGGTGATAGATAACTGCTCCCAAAAGGTGAAAAAGCTTCAAGTCCTGCTCCCATACCAGCTGCCAGATTGTGCAACCAGTATGAGCGTGGGCCTCTCTATTGGAGGCCTCTTCAGTGGTGTTCCACTTCACCACTGCTTTCAAGTAATCCTCAACTTGGCTGCAGTGATGGGTCACGTCAGCTACCGTGAGATGACGCCCTATGCTAGTCTAGCACCTTGCTAATGATTCAGGCCAGGTTGGCATTCAGTTGGTTGAAGAGCTTATCTACTCAGTGATGGGCTTTTTCTGTGTGACGTTGGTTGTGTAAAATGGCTGCGTCAACTTATTAAGGGTTTCTTGCAAATCGATCTTCCAGTAGCTGGCTGTCCCAGCATTGAGCTTATGCAAACTCAACCTTTCCACTAATCTCGATGTGTTGCTGGGAGAGGATCTGCATGGTTTGGAAGATCAAAGGATGTATATAATGGGAGATCATAATGATAATTTTCCCTTGAGTAGCTTTCTTCTTGATCATGGTTGCCATCTACATCTTTAAGAATAGATTATACTTTGCATAAAGATAGTTTAGGTTTCTGTAACTTTTTACCATACTCAAGTGTGCTCCATTGATTTTTTCAACATGGAAGCAGGATCTGTGAAGGAGACATTACATGACCTCCTTGAAATGTTTAGTGGGTATGCTGGCCATCTGATCTACCAACTGAGAGGCCAGTGATCCTATGGGGACAAGCTCCATAGTGGGAGCATCAGTTTACCTCATCCAAATTGCTGAAGTGGAAGTGGTTGAAGTGAGGCACCCCTTTATACATGGGTTGAGAGAGAAAATTGGCCCCAAAGATGATATTAATGTGGTTGAGATCTTGACTCACGTTAGTTAAATCCTTGGTTCCTTCTAAGGTGTTGTCAAAAGAGCCCCTGTAGTGAGCACTAGAGTGTTGCGATCCAAACTGCAACAGCAAAAGATAAAAACAGAATAGTTACACCACAATAGGTACTAATGTGTGAAGAAAGCGTGCCTCCAAATAAATGTAAAGTTTGATCAAAATTTAATACATTAATATAGGCAAATTCCCCTAAAACTTCCATAGTTTTGGTAGTTACTTTCAGCTTGGAGATGCATCATTGATGGTATTATTAATAATGTGCATCACTGCATATCCCTTTATATGCTGGGCCAATCCAATCTATAGCTTTACCTCTATTCAGTCAGATTACGTCCCAACTCTCAAATGGTCACCAGATTTCTTCTTTTGGTCTGCTAATAGCCTGCGGATTTAGTTCCCTAAAAAGCTGATACTGATTAGGGTCAGGAACATTTTATGGTGATCTGTTTAACTTTGTTAGCATCTTAAGGGTTACCATCAAATGGTGATGTTTATTACAAAATTAACTGAATGATTCTGATAATCTCAGACTGATGGAAACAGATTTATCTCAATAAATTGAGCAAGTGGATAAGGTTTGATCTACAAAAATTAGAATTGTACAAATTTAAAATTAAAATCTCTATAAATGAATCATTAATTTATAGAAACATATCTGATGGTGGATCTATTGGAATTAATCTGCCAAAGGATATAGATAACAGGACAAGGTTAAAGGCGAGGTTATAGGTATTGGGTTAATAGGGCTGGTGGTGATATCCTATGGTTGGGCAAACTTAAATCTTAACACCCATCCTTTAAGTCATACTGGGGCCGTGTAAGTCCCCTAGCTCCAGCTAATAAGGTAAACTGGTTCATGCACCCCTTTAGGTCAAAAAAGGGGCAAACTCCAAGGCTCAGCCCCTCACCCAGATCCTTACCTGGGCATTCCCTGGACGAGAGATGGGTGGCTGTTGCTCCTCTCTGCCTGCCATATGCCTTTCCTCCAACTTTTTATCAACTAAAACTCATACAAGTTTCAGCCACTACAAGCTATTATTTTAAAGAAAATAAGCAATTTTTAAAGACATTGGACAAATCAAGAAGCTCTCCACCATGTTTCCCATCTCCTGTCCCTACTGGTAATATCAACCAGAAGTCAATATGATAGAGGATAACTTATGTAACAAGCTGGATTTGAGCAATAAAACAAAAAGAAAGGGTAAAACTGGGGATCAAACCTGACAACTCATTATAAAATCAAAATTAGCTAAATCATGCATCTGGAAGTCAGGAATATGTCCCGAGAATGGGTTGAATTATTAGCTGATACTATTGGAGGTAAATTGAGGATTGTAAACATAATTAACAATCCAAAATCAGAAATCATTATCCACTACTGTAGTTCAGTATGGCAGCCCACCTCCCCCGGCCTAGCTTATAACCAGTAGCTTACCTATAATTGGGTGTTAAATTATAGGTTTAAATTTTTAATAAAACTATATCCTCAAAAGTTCTCATTTTATTTTGTCAAAAAAAAATTATATAAAAAAGTTTTTTTTTGTCTTTCTAAAAGACACCATTCAAAAGCCTCGTTTAATGGCGTCATTGATAGAGGAACTCTTAGGTGCTTGTGCAAACTCAGCTGTTAGAAACTGAAATCCCACAAAGACAAAAACCTCTCCCCAATCTCACCCATTCAACTCTAATGAGGCGCAGATGAGTAGTCTGTACTTACTACTGTGGCTACTGTAGCAACCACATTCAGAGGCTAGTTTTCTCTTGGCACTTTGTCATACTAACAGGCCGTTTACGTTCTCTATTCTCCAGATCATCCACCACTCTATCCCATCATGACAGAATTATTGACCTGTCAGTACACGTTTACATATGGATGTCTCCCAATCCAGATCATTATATTATACTGTGACTGGAGCCAGTGTGAGGATCGTGGAGGAGGGCACCACTGTGGTGAGCTTAGGAAGGTCGTCATCCAGGCCAGGAGCCATGGCAGGGTTGTCTCAACATGTCAGGCAGCATGTTTAGTGGCCCTTTTATGAGCTCATACTTGAAATGAAAACTGCAAAGTTTCCTATAGATATGTGCCTGGTGATGGGCCAGCTTCTGGGTCTTGCAATAGCACAATAGATATTTGTGGTCAATATATACAGTGATTTCATGTTGCGCTCTCAGAGGAGATATATCCAGTGGGTAAGCGACCAAGATACCACTTCCAGCTCTTTATTTTATATTGACACAGCTATTCTATGGAGGTAAGTTTTCTTAAAAAGTACGCTACAGGATTCTCTGACCCTCCATGCTCTTCTAATAACAATGCTCCAACTGCCACTGCATATGCGTTGTAATCCTTAATAAATGGCTTAATTTGTCAGCATGGCACAAAACTGGTGCTGTTAGGAGAACCTTTTTGGTTGCCTTGAAAGCCTGTTGACAATCGTCTGACCATTTGAATAGACCATTATTTCATGTCATTGAATGGAAGGTCACGGACAGCTGGGCAAGATCTGAGGAGAACTTTTTCAAGAAACCACAGTCTTTAGAAAGTTTCTGAGCTGCTTTTGAGTAGTGGAGGTTGGTCACAACTGGATGGCCTCCAACTTACATGGAGTAACAGCATATACATCCTCAGGACAATAAAATCCTAGAAAGTTGTTTTAATTCCAGAAAAATTTTCACTTGGAGGGCTTAACAAAGAACCCCCCTTGTGGAGAGCTTCCATAATGGCTTCCAAATCCGTGGTGTGTTGTTCATAAGTTGGGGATTGAATCAATATGTTATTAATATAGGCGACAGCACAAGTAAACTGTAGGTTACTAAGGACGTTATCAATTAGGCGTTGGAAGTTGCCAGGGCATTTTTTAATCCAGAGGACATCACCTTAAATTAAAAAGATCACATGCCTAGAGAATTGCTGTAAGTTATTCTTGACCATCTTTGGCTCTCACCTAGTTAAAGTCATTGACTAGGTCAAGCTTTGAGAAAACTTGGGATTTTGCTATGTCTTGAGCGATTTTTGTTATATTGGAAGGTAGTATGAATTTGTAACTGCTATTTATCTACATGGCCATCGTCAACTCAAGGCCTTAAGATCCCATAAGCTTTCTGTTTAAAGACTACAGGTGAGAAAATTGCGGAAAATTTTTTTTATAAACATCATTTTTTAAAAATGCTATCTAATCATATGACCAGCACTTTATCTTCCTCCTCAATGTGTGAGCACAATTTAAATTAGATTATTACAAGATGTACTGTCATCTGGAAGGATAAGTCTTATACATAATGTGGTGGGAGGCAGGTTGTAAGACTCATGTCAAAAGTGTCCTTATATGGGGCAAGGAACTTGGAAAAATCCTGGGGGAGGTCCATAAGAGACAGCTCAGGGGAAAATATAAAGCTAAGTGAGGCCTCTATTGTGAGAGTTTTAATTAGTTGTAATTCCCCATTATACTTCTTATTAACAAATAACAAAGAGGTGATATCCAGGTGAAAGTTCAACTGTTGGCGACGCCACCAGCCTACCCCATGATAAGAGGGTACAAGAAGTCAGGCACTGCTGAAAAGTGGTCACAAAAGAAGAGTTTCTGGATGAAGAACTGCATTAGACTCTGACAATGCGGCAGGTCATTGTTTCATAGGATGCGCCCAGTATAGAAGGGGCTAACACAGTACTCAGGTCTAATGTGTGAGAAACTATTAAATAAATGAAGTTGCCTTCTACTACTGTGTTTAAAAGGCTTGTACTATAAACTCAAGCATTCTTACTCTGAAGATAATAGGAAACAAGACGTAATCTTGATCTTTATTGGTCTCAGAAAGTGAGAGGGCAGCATAAGGTGAGGCCATACCCTCAATGAGGATTGAACCCTTAATGGCCTGTGGACCATAACGAGTATTCTCAAAGAGGTCGTCTTGAGGTCCTCCGGTCCAAAGTCATGATGGGGTTGAAAGAATATACAACTATGACATTCTTCATTTCAATTGAGGTGGAGGAAGGCACTGGGTTCAAAAAGTCAGAGGAACCTTTCTGGTCCTGATTTTACCCTGTGAGAGCACACATCTGAGCTATTTGGGTGGTCGTTAAGGTAGGACTTTTGGTACCCAAAATATGATCATACCCTCTTCTGTGGAAGGGAGAGAGGGATTCTCAACTGGCTCTCATTATATTAAGGAACCCTGAGGTCAAAGGGATACTACTGCAATCTCAGAAGAACGTCTCCCTGGACCTTTATTCCCTTTAGATAGGATTTGATGTCAAAAACTGAAATGAACTTGTTTGGTTAAGACCTGTTAACATAGAAGATGGTTGGCCCGCTATAGGGTGTATGGATCCATGGAGAATCTCGCCAAAAATATAAATGCAAAGGAGACTGCTGCCTCCATGGATATTGGAAGGGATATTATGAAGAATTACTAGCTGAAGTTGTGTCTGGGTCCATTCTAAAGGGCTGACAACGTGATTTCAGTGGATATTCCATATGAAGGAATTAAAGCTGTGAAGGCTTCCACAAGAGAAGACAGATCAGTTGCACCCTGGTAGAGAGTGAAGAGGTTAAGATGTGGGATGCTCTGGATTCAGTTGTTTGTGCTGCATCGAATACCAACTTTAATAAGGGAGTTTGGTTCCCCGCATTGTTTGCAGAACGTACCACTCCTCTACCCAACGGTTGGCCTCTCCTTTCTAGGGCATTCAGGAGGGCCACACTTCTTTGTGTATCAGTAGGAGTAGGAGTTTGAGAACCCTAGCTGCAAAGCGCACTTGAATTTCTTCCAGGACATCAAGAACCTGTTATGCGACATATGTAGGGGGAACTGGGGAATTTCTGATACCACCATGCCTACTGATAGAGTGGCCTAATTTCCTGAGGCTGAGTGGTCATTGCTGTCAGGCTTGTGGGGGTGTTATAATGTATCCCTTATTATTCTTTAACCAGGGGATTCAAAGTTTCAGGGTGATAATTTACCTGTTTTGCTTCTCTTGGTTGAGAAGTCGTTTTCTAAATACTTTGTCTGGATAGGCAATTAAAAATATTTATATTTCCAATTTTAACTTAAATAGGCAAAAAGAAGAAAAGTGTATTGTTGCTTTCTTTCACTTTGATCGACTCAATTAAAAAAACTTTAAGTTTTAAAGTTAAAAAACTAGATGAACAAATTGAGCAATTTAATCAAAATATCAATGCCATTGATGTCTGCTTTCCTGGCTTGAGGTGGTGGTGCGCCACCTTCTGGCGTCCTTAAGCCACCGCTGAAGCACATCTGGGCTGGCTCTGCTAGCCCTCCTAATGCCATTGGGCGTTACATCCCACCTCGGGACTT
This sequence comes from Massospora cicadina, assembly GCA_022478985.1. NCBI lineage: Eukaryota > Fungi > Entomophthoromycota > Entomophthoromycetes > Entomophthorales > Entomophthoraceae > Massospora > Massospora cicadina. The sequence continues at coordinate 229,685 of JAKSZP010007921.1, forward strand.
AGCCCACCATCTTGCATGCACATAGGCGGTGCTCCCTCAAAGCAACCTTTATTTTGGCCTCTGGGTCAAATATGGGAATTTTTCCCATATGCAAGCGCGGCCATCATTGAGATATCCATGGCAGTTTTAAACCTTCCAAATATTGATTTTCATCTGTTCAAGGGTTATTTTGACCTTAGATTTTGATTTGAGGCTGATGTGGCGGCAGCATCTAAGCTGCCAGTTATCTTCAAAATATCCCTATCCCCACTTTTCACATGTGGCTCCTGAATGAGGCCACTTTGGTGGTCCAGTTCACCAGGTTGCCCTCCCACCTTTCCCCCAAACGCCTGCGCCATGAGCTCACAGAGGGTTTGGCTATTTATGGCGCAGACCCCAAGCTGAAGTTTGTGGTTCTGAATGGACATATTGTTTGGCAGGACCGTGTGCCTTTGTGACAATCCACCCATTCCATCATGACACCCACCTCGCAATTCCCCTTGCACGGTGATCAGATCCGCCCCTGATCACCCATTCTGGGTGCGTATTGAGAATGGCTGTGCCATTTTCCCTTTGTACTTTGAGCTTGATCAATCAAAGCGCAAGTGCCCTACAGCTTCCGCCTATTCCACTTTTGCTGCTCCCCCTCTTGCATCAGCTCAGCTGCTTCCAGACCCGAATTTTTTAAATGGGGCTCAATACTCACACCCCCAACCTCTGAAAATTCTGACATGGCATCTAAATCTGCAGCCAATCAAAATATTAAAAATTTTAAAAATCTGGTTGAGTTACAGCAATAATAGATTATGGCTGAAACAGTTTTAGCTGAGCTTCCATGGTCAACAGTTTGTGGCCAATCAGGTGTGGCCAACTTGCCAACTCTGGTAGCTGGGCCAGAATTAGCTGAGTCAAATCCTTTCAAGTGTTTTGATTGGATTGACGAAAATGACCAGACATATAACATTATACTTTATTTTGCATTATATTTTTGTCAATCCTCCTGAATTGCGCCTCTTCCATTTTTGTCCCAGAAATGGTTATTCCATCTATAAAAATATAAATAAATGGCAGTCAAAGCCGCTGCAGCTTCTGCCAACATCTTACTCCACCAGCAACTCCATGGGGCAATGAAACCCCTGGTTGAGGGTATTCTATCCCTAATTTCCCTCATAATTTTGAGGAGGATGCAAAGTATAATATTGAGGAGCTCGCTTTGGTTGCAAGCCACGCTTGCATTGATGCAGAAAAAACTCTCTTTTTGACTTCAATTATCCTGAAACCCTCCAGCGCATCAAGTCATTTACTTGTGTGCCTTCTCTCATCACTTTTGCTGAGCATCAACTTGCTTAATACGTTGAGGCGATGGACACTGCTGGCCTCATTACTGAAGAAAACCCACAATTATACCTCCTTATGCCACATGTCACTGATGATCCCACCCCAATGCTGTCTGCAATGGTCCACTAGCTAAAGCAGGGACCGGACAAAAGTTTCCCCTTTGCTTCCTTTACTTTTGATATGGCTTCTTAGGCTTTTAGCTGAGGTGCTATATTAGGAACTTTTTATTCTAATAATCCCTTCATTTGGCCCATTTGCAAATAAAGATGCGTGGTGGCTCCCCCTTTTGGATTGGGCAACACTAGAGCTAAAAAAAATGTAGTGTTTACATTAGTCCAAGCCTTGCTATAAGGGAGTTTTGTTTAATAAATCCCCAAGATAAGATCTAGGCTCATAACAAAAATTGAAATTTGGTGGGATGTTAGTCATTTTGGCCCAATAGTATTAACTTGCCTCATTGATTGGGTTTAAACCTGATACTAGGGCATGGAATGTCATTAGATATTGTCCCCTATTGGGACTTCAGGGGAGGAACTTTAACCCAGCCCCAATTAATCAGAGCCCCAAAGCCCCAAGCGAGTTAAAAGGCCATCAAGACCCAAAGAAAAGCTAAAACTGGAAAGGGAATTGGAAGAAATGGAAAATTATTAAAGGATCCTTGAGGTATTTATATGACCTTGATGGATTAAGAAGGAAAGGAATTGGAAAGTTTTAGCATTGATTGTTAACAACGATCAAGAAAATAAATGAATAATATTATAAGGGGATTGGACGCATCCTCAGCATAAGTCATCAGTGCACCTGAAAGGGTTAATTGATTGGGTGCGAGCGCTGAAAGGGATTTTGCCACGACCCAATTGAGCATTCAGCATCCTTGGCATTAGGTGACGGTGCTGAATTCAAATAAAATATAATTTAATTATTGGGGCCAGTCCTCAATACTTCAGATTGGGCTTACCCCAAGTTAATGGGGAGCCAATCTGACATCTGCCCATAGGCAGGTTGAGACCCCTAGTCAGGGCTTCCCCCAATTAAGGGGAAATCCTGACATCCCCAATAAGGGCTTAGCTATTTAACTGACTTGGGTTTGATTACTGTCATTGACCTCGTTCAAACCTCATACTTGGGGTTGAAATCCCAACAACGCCCCCTTCTAGATCTTGGCATAAGGGGTGAAACGGATGGAGAAAGTGACTATGGATGCAGTTTACTACTGTACTCTGAATGACCTCTACAATTGAGTTTTCATTACCCCGCTTATAATTGACCTTGCAAGGCCCAACCAGTTGGTCCTTATTTATTGTCATGACCTTCAGGCCGATGATGGTAGTAAAGAACTAGGTAACCCTGTTGGAAGGTGTGCAGGGGGTCATACTTATCATTAAATTGGTTCTTTTCTTTACAGTTGGTAGCCAATAGCTCTCAGAAGCTAGAGCCTGGAGTCAAAGGATTTCATTGGCAATGCTTCGCATAGTAACTTCAGGGACATTAGGGGATGCTTGATCTAACATGGCCTGCACTCAGAAGGGCAACTGGGGATTTCGTCCATACAAATCCTGGAAGGGTGACATCTTAATGATTCAGTGGTGGCTTATTCAATAGGCCGCATTGCACTAGGCAAATATTGGGGCCACTGCAGAGGGTCAGTCATGGCCATTTTCCAAAGATTGGCCATTAAGGTACCATTCAACCTCTCCATCATTCCATTGGTGGCAGGATGGTATGGAGTGGAAAATCCCTGCGTGGTTCCCATCAGTTTAGCTAAATTTTTCACCAGCGTTGAGCATAAATTTTTACCCATTATTAGAGAGTATTATGTGAGGGGGTTAATTCTGGGTGATAATCCAATTATATAAGAAGGTGGCAGTAGCTTTTGCTGAAGCGGAAGGTAGTAATATGCTTCAACCCTTTTTTTAAATGATTCTTAGCCAGGAGGAGGAACAGGTGATCATTAGAGGCTTGAGGTAGAGGTCCCACAACATCAATGCTAATGGTATGGAAGGGTTCAAAGGGTGGAGCCACTGGGTGTTGCGACCAGGAATTAGACTCATCTTGACTTTGGCATACCAGGCAGGACTCCAGTACATCCTGAATTGTAACAATCATTCCTTCCCAGTAAAATCGAGCCTTGAGCCACTGGTAAGTTTTCTTTACTCCTCCATGGCTGACTTGCTGATGTCCCTCCAGTATGGCATCAGTTTACTTTGAAGGTTGTACATAGGGCACCCATTTTTGGGACACAAGTTTGCACAGTTAGCCATTGTAGGAATCCAGCTCAGTTATACTCGCTTGGCGCTATGCCGCTGGATCCCACAAAGAATTTAAAAAAAAGATAGATAAGTATAAAAATTGGTTTTTCTAATTTTTTAATGTAAGCGCAGGGATAAAAATTAGAAGCAATCTCTTTCTGACTTTCAACAACTAATATTTATACTATTTTTGAAGTCAGAGGGATTTGGGGATAGGTTTGGAATAGCTTTGATTCTTTCCAATTTAGGTAATATGGGTGTCATTCCTATCAGATCTTGAGGGAAAGTTAGTGAATTTTAGTAAAACAAACGTTGGGGTTTTGGGGCAGAATATACCCATATGGTAAGGTTTTAAGTACCTTAACCAATCACCACTCAATAAATTATTCTCACCTTGGGGCCCGCCGCCACGCCTATAAGTGGGGATGGCCCCAGCGCAGGTGTGGTGAATGACTTGGTGCTGGTTGGTGGAGTACCTTCCGCTGGTTTCCCCAAAGTCCATAATGCAATTGGTGAAATCTAATTATTTGATTTTATTAAAAGTGCATGTGCGGGTTTTGAACTGGTGTTACCCCAGTTTACAGGGTTTCACTGAGAATCTTCCAGGGTCTTTTGGCCGATCTTGTCAACATTTCCATTAAAATTACTCTTAATAGCATCAGAAAATTGCAAATGGCCAATATTTCCCTTTTTTTGGCAGAACTCAACCTAGGACATTCTTATTCTTAAGCTGCAAAGGCAAATGTCTGACATCACCTCCCTCAAGAATGTTGGGGGGCGAGTAGGGCTGGTGGAAACGGCCATTTACGCGATTAATTATGATACCAGTAGCTAGGCTTTTGATAAAGTACTTATTTCCTCTCTTATAGATTATGGTGAAAAGACTTCCCAAATTGATCCAATCTTACCGCTTCTAGGAGTTATGCAGTTTGATAGTATAACACCATGTCAGATACTTGGAAGGTAGGTAGGGGTTCAGAGCTCATTAGCAGCCTACCCTTCTTTGGTCACCATTTTTGCTAAATTTGTCATTGCTTCAGATTGGAGTTGGATGATGCGCTGAGCTAATCTTCTCATAACTCTCTCAAGTTTCTCAACTCTGGAAGAAAACACATTTTTAGCTAAGAGGGCAGGGATTCCTGGCACCCTTTCATACAAGACACGGAATGAAGACATTTTCAAAATCTGGCAATAGCTAATCCAGTATGCCATAAGAGCATTATGTAAGTATTGATCCCAGTAAAGAGGATCAGGGGAGGCCATTTTTCGTAGAATGGAAACCAAGGTTATGTTTTCTCTTTCCACAGTCCCATTTGTGGAGGGGTTATATGGAGCTGAGAAAAGTTGTTGTTCTCCCATAGATGTGTCCAGGATTTTGACTACTCTGGAGGTGAAGTTTTTACCATTTTTGCAGAGCAATACTTGGGGGCAACCGTGATGGGTGAAGATGTAAGAAGGTGGAGGTGACATTAGATGTTTGACCAGAGAGAGCCACAGCTTCAAACCACTTATTGAAATGACTAATAGCTACTAGATTAAACTTATTCCCACTAGTCTGAGGAAGGGGACTACTACATCCAAACTGATGGTGTAGAACGGTTGTTGAGGGTAGTTGGTTGATATTGGTATCTAGACTTGAAGCCCAATTGCTTCTTACAAGTAAGGCAAGCTCCCAAAACATCATCAATAGATTCATCTTTCCATCCTTGTAAAACCAATCCTTAATCCACTCATAGGTTTTCTTGGCCCCTCCATGACCTAGAGTGGAATGTGCTTATAGGATAGCAGGTACGCGTTCTGAGGGTTGAAGGTAAGGTAGCCATTTTGTCCCCAGCTGCCTATACAACTTCTCATCTTCAACTTTAGTGTCACATGAGTGCTGGGATAACATCTAATGAACAGGCTCATCCTCATCCTCCCATTCATTGGGGGCCATTAAGAGGTAATGTAATCTCTCCGCCTTACTATTATTCAAGTGAAGTACTGGTAGCCAAGTCAACCCAACAACCTTTAAGTGACAAGTTCCAGCATGGTGTTTGATCTTCATGTCATAAGGCTGGAGCTTTAGAGCCCAACGAGCTAGATGACCAGTAGGATCCTTCATGTTTTGTAACCACTTGAGAGATTCATAGTCATTAACTACAGTGAAGGTGGTTCCATGGAGAAAAGGGCGGTAGTGCTTTACAGCCAACAGAACAGCAAGAAACTCCTTCTCCGTTACACTGTAGTTGTGTTCCACCTTTCACAGTATCTTACTAAAATAGGATACAGGTTGATCTACACCGTGTTCACCTAATTGGGCTAAGATAGCCCCAACGGCATAGTCTGTGGCATAAGTGAACAAGTTGAAAGGTTTATTATAATCAGGGTTCCGTAGGATAGGACGTTGTTGTTGTAGTTGTTTCATTGTCTCAAAAATGGCTCTTTGTTCAGCACCCCAATAGAATGGGGTATTCTTGGTTAATAGGCGGACAAGGGGCTCACTGAGTTGGGTGAACTTAGGGATGAACTGATGGTAATACCCCATCATCCTTAGATATACCTGAATATCCTATAAATTTTTAAGGACCGGCATTTTTGAGATGGCTTCAACCTTGTCCTGCATGGGTTGAATCCCTTTTTGTTAAATGGAGTGGCCAAGGAAATCTAATTTCCTTTGGAAGAAGGTACACTTTGAGGGCTTCAACTTGATATTAGACTTTTTTAATCGTTAAACATCTCCTTCAAGTGATCAAGATGTTCGCTGAAGGTTTTTGAGAAAACTGTGATGTCATCAAGATAACCGATGATACAAATCAACTTGAGGTCCTGCAAGATGTGATCCATCGCGAGCTGGAAAGAGGCAGCTGCTTTGCATAACCCTTGGGGTAATTGTGTGGGTTTGAAGATACCTTCACTAAAAATAAGAGATCATTTCTCCTAATCTTGAGGAGAAAGGTCCATTTGCCAATAGCCACTGGCCAAGTCCATGGCGGAGAAAAAATTAGAGCCAGAGAGTTGGGCCAAGGCATCATCAATGCGAGTGATAGGATAGCTATCCTTCTTAGTGAGGCTATTTAACCTATGATAATCCATGACTATACAATGGCCTCCATTTTTTTAATTAACAAGAGAGGAAGACCAAGGGCTTTGTGAAGGAACAAGTAACCCCGCGTCTAATAACTGCTGGAGTTCCGTCCTCATCTGTTGTTCCACCACCTTTGACTTGAGATAAGGGTTGGACCTTATAGGCTGAACATCACCCACATCAATGGAATGGCACCAGCCTTTCATGTGTCCATAGTCAGTTTCTGATTTGGAGAATATGTCACTGTATTCGTCTAACAAGGTATAAACTTTTTTCAACTCCTCTGGGGTCAGCTATCCGATATATGAACATTGGGCAAGGTGCACACCATGTTGTCTATGTGTAAGACCAAGTCCGCCATAGAGCCAATGGAGTGGATATGTTCAATGTCCTCTACAGGACTAGGAAGCCTCTGCCAATCTCCTGGTGTTTCCATATGATCATGTTTTTTCCGGTGAGGTTTCCCAGTAGAAGGGTAATAGGCCTCTGGTAGGCTGGGTCTAATATCCCAGGCAAAACACGAGGCTCCACGGGACTAACACCTTCAATACTTGTGAGGTGCAACAAGCAATGACGAGGGATTTGAAGCGTGATCTTAGTGTCAACCTCTTTTTGTTCACTAGACTTAATCAAGACCTCATCTGCAGCGTAGAAAGGGATACCATCCCCAGAATCCACTGAATTGGGTAATTTTTTTGTGTTGCGCCCAGAAGTGGAGTATGGCAAGGTTATAGCTGAAAAGGGGTATTTGATCAGGCAAGAGTATTTGTGCTTGTTGGGTTCTTTATTGGATAAGATTAAAGGGACTTTGTAGCTGAGTAATGAGAGGACCCCTTGCTTATTGTTAATTATTCCTTCATACTCAATCATAAATTGAGTGCTGATGAACATATCATATGAGTTGTTATCCAAAGCCACAGCAGGGGCTGATGGGATAAGCTTCCCAATTTGAATGGGAAGAAATGAGTATATCCCAATAGCACGGGTATTGTCAGGGCCAGTGGTATCAAACTCTTGCGTGTACTCCAAATTAGGCGCTATCTTTATTTTCTTAATAAGCTTAGAGGAGATCACGTTGACTGGGGAGTCAGTGTCCAAGATATCTAGTATTCAGACCTTTTGAATGACCACTTCAACCCTAGGAAGCGTTCCTCAAAATTTAGGTGACAAAGCTAAGACCTCCTTGATCCGGAAAGTGAAGGTTAGCTTTCTAGAGGTCTTAGGGTATTTATCCATGATGGATTTTATGGGATGAATCCTCTGAAGGGGGCGAATCAAGCTAGCTAAGAATTGGTCACCATCACTGGCAGTGTCAATCACTTTTGGACACCCTAGAATTTGACTGAGGTACATATTCTTTGGTATGGTGGTCTCATCTACTCCTCCAGCGCTCAAATGATCAGGCACTTCTGCTTCCATGGGGGCTCCCAATATGTAGTAACCAACGTCATCATAACCCCCTCAGATTTCTCCCCAAGAGTATTTGCAACGACAGTTAAAGGCAGCGATGGAGATAGGGGGAATGGCTACAGAAGTTTAGTAACCTTAGGAGATGCATTTTCCAGCTTGTCTGGATGGGAAGGCACAGAGGCGTTAGTGCCTGTGCGGGCGTATGGTTGTTACAACCTTACAAGGCTCTGTTTCATTAGAAGTAGTGATACCTTTTAAGTCGCACTGAGGGAGCAGGTTTTGTAGGGAGGATAGGCACAGGGGCCTCACTCCCAATTGGTCAATAGGTGGTAACTTCTTTATGGTTAGCGCTGAAGGTTTCACCTCAGTGACTTTATGTTCAGCACCTAAGTGGAATTCAGCCAATTATATCAAAGCCTCTTTAATATCGCGGATGTTTGTGAAGTTGCGTTTCACTGAGATGATATGTCTGGCTAGAGAAGGCTGAGACACTAACCTAGTTAACAGGGCGACAATAGCATCATCAATGGTAAGCATGTTGGAGGTTGACAATATTTGCGCAGCGTGGTAAAAGCGTTCAGCAAAGGCAATGCTTGATCTCCTTCATAAATACTAAGGCGCATAAAGGCCTGTTTTTCACTGTGTAGCTTTGCTTTGATCCGAATTCAACTATAAGAGCCTCCTTCACTTCTAACCAGGTGTACCCAGGGTTCAGGTTGGGTACTATCATCTCTTGTGCTAAGCGGCTTAAGCAAGGAAGGATACATCAAACTTTTTGCATGTCAGTTGTACCATCCATGACATCTTTGTAGAGGTACAAAAAGGTAACAATGCTTCCTTTACCAGGGTTGTATTTGTTCTTAAGGGGGAGTTTGAAAGGGCTCTTCTCAAGCTCAAGGCGGGAAAAAGCGCTTGCCAGTTACTTTTAAGAGCAACTAGTTTTGTTGTACAGGTATCACCTGTAGTGAGCCCCATTTTGTAGAAATCCAGCTCAGTTATGCTCACTTGGTGCTATGCCGCAGGATCCCACAAAGGGTTTAAAAAATAAAAAATAGATATTTATAAAAATTGGTTTTCTAATTTTTTAATGTAAGCGTGGGGGTAAAAATGAGAAGAGATCTCTTTCTGACTTTCAATGATTAATATTTATACTATTTTGAAGGTTGTAGGGATTTGAGGATAGGTGTCAGGCGAACAGCAAGTAAGAATTAGACCGGCCTGCCATTCCAGATGCTAGAGCACCCAAATGGCAAACCAGAATGCCAGAGGCACTGCTGCTGGTACAACGAATATGGAACTGGAAGGGAGCTTAATTTTAAATTTATAAAATTAATTGCGAGGAAGGCCGACCAGGGGATGGACAAGGGAGCTTAATTTTCAACATATAAAATCTGAATTTTGGGGAAGGTTGTTTTTAATGGAAAATTTAAGGAAGGAGAATCAACCAACAATTTTCTCAGTGCGATGCAACTGATTAAATAGTCATCAATTTGGGGGAAACAAGCCAGGATCAGGTCCCGCAAGTTTGACCTAAGTGGCAAACTCATTCAGGAATGGGCAGGTTAGTTCCTGGAAACTGACATCAAAAAATTTGGTGGCAGACTGAGTCGCTGTCAGTTCAACCTCAAATGTCCAAACCAGAGCTTGGCTACATTTCCAACAGTTGGCGCAACAGCGTTTAGCCTGACAAGCGGTGGGAATCCCCCAAGACCACCCCACATATGGGTGGGCCCATTTGGTTGGGAACAGGTTTGGAACGCCCAACCCGCCCATGCTCAGTTGCTGAACCATTTGCTCAGTCAGTGGCATTACATCAGGTGCAACGCCTGATTTGCTTGCAGGAAGATTTGAAACCTCATTGATGGTGTTTGATGCTATTACCTGCCCATTGGGGGTGATGTCCAATGGTTTTGGGAGGGGGGAGATTTTTTCAATCGTCATGTTAACCAAATCACATCTGTTGGGCATTCTGTCTAATAGATCAGTCTTCATACCCTTTTTACCATTTGAAATCTGAGCATCGGGCTGATTGCCACTCAAATTAGTTGTGATCAATTTCATTTCAGCGATCTTGGTGCAGATTTCACTGATTCCTTGTAACAGTTCTTCCAAGGAGAGTGTGGAGACTGGAAGCGGGATCCAAAGTGGAAGGGCTGTTACCCAGCGCTTGTCTACCATATGAGCGAGATCGCCCTGAGTAGCGAGGGGTATGACCATCTTCTTCAGTACCTTCTTGCTCAGGAATGGAAAAAGGGCCCAATCGATGCTCAGAGGACATTCCCCAGGACTTACATTACCCTTTCCTTTTCCAAGGGAAGGGCCTCACCACTGGGAAACTGTATGGGAGCCACATGCTTGTGCGCCTTGGGTAACTTGACCGCCATTACTGACGCAGGTTTTGGGGGGAACAGGGAACCTTGGGGCTGGATATGTGGAACACTCCGACCAGGTCCATGAAATTCGTGCAATCTCGCGCCTTGCCCTAACTGTTCTCGTAGGCTGGATACCCTTCCAGGCCACAAGATATTGAATGGAACGTCACGATTTCTGGGATGCCAGGCTAGCCTCTACCTCAACCTCTTCCTCATTTTTGATGATTATCAGTTCTAGTTCCATGGGAATTGCACCATTGAAGGTCAACAGCTGGGAAACTACTGGGCTTTGGGGAGGAGCAAACTCATTGCAAGTTGAGATGTCAGACTCTACTGAGATGGGCAAAATAGCTGCGGCAACTATGGGGTATGGGTTTGGAGTTTTGAGTGGGATGGGACTAATGTGGGCAGAGATAATCTTCTTTATGACCTGATTCAGTTGGAAAGAAGGGACCATCGCTGCGCCAAAATCTACAAGAGAGGCGGAAATGGTAGAGATTAATGGTTGGTCAATTATGTCAGGTGAACAGCAAGTAAGAATTAGACTGGCCTGCCATTCCAGATGCCAGAGCACCCAAATGGCAAACCAAAATGCCAGAGGCACTGCCGCTGGTATGACAAATATGGAACTGGAAGGGAGCTTAATTTTCAACATATAAAAACTGAATTTTGGGGAAGGTTGTTTTTAATGGAAAGTTTAAGGAAAAAGAATCGACCAACAATTTTTTCAGTGCAATGCGATTGATTAAATAGCCATCAATTTGGGGGAAAACAAGCTGGGATTGGGTCCCAAAAGTTCAACATAAGCGGCGAATTATTTGGGAATGGGTGGGTTAGTTCCTTGGGAACCAACATCAAAAAAGTTGGTGGCAAACCAAGTCACTGTCAGTTTGAACCTTGAACGTCCAAACCAGAGCTCAGCTATATTTCTGATGGTTGGCGCGATGGCGTTTGGCCCAAAGAATGGCGGAATCCCCCAAGACCACCCCACATATGGGTGGGCCCATTTGGTTGGGAACAGGTTCAGAATGCCCAACCCACCCGTGCTTGGTCACTGGGCCATTCGCTCAGTCAGTGACATCGCATCAGGAGCAATGCCCAATTTTCCAGCAGGAAGCTTTGAATTCTCATTGATGGTGTCCAATGCTATTACCTGCCCTTTGGGGGTGATGTCTGACAGATTTGGGAGGGAGGAGATTTTTTTGATTGTCATGTTAACCAAATTGCAACCATCAGTCATTCTGGCCAATAGATTGCTCTTCATACCTTTTTGACCATTTGAAATCTGAGCATCAGGCTGATTGCCAATCAAATTAGTTGCAATCGATTTAATTTCAGCAATCTCATTGCAGATTTCACTGATTCCTCATAACATTTCTGCCAAGGAGAGTGTGGGTACTGGAAGCGGGATCCAAAGCAGAAGGGCTATTACCCAGCGCTCATCTACCACATGAGCGATATCACCCTGAGTAATGAGGGGTATGACCATCCTCTTTGGTACCTTCTTGCTTGGGAACAAAAAATGGCCTGATTGACACCCAGAGGACGTTCCCCGGGACTTACAATAGGTTTAGAATAGCTTTGATGCTTTCCAATATAGGTAATATATGTGATAATCCTATCAGATCTTGGGGGAAAGTTATTGAATTTTAGTAAAACGGACGTTGGGGTTTTGGGGAAGAATATACCCATGCGGCAAGGTTTTTATGTACCTTAACTAATCACCACTTGAGAAATTATTCTCACCTTAGGGGCCCACTGCCATGCCTATAAAAGGGGTGGCCCCATGCAGTTGTGGTGAAGACTTGGTGATGGTTGGGGGAGTACCTTCTGCTGGTTTCCCTGAAGTCCATCATGTGATTGGTGAAATCTGATTGTTTGATTTTACTAAAAGTGTTCATGCAGGTTTCGAACTGGTGTTACCCCAGTCTATGGGGTTCCACCGAGAATTGGCCAGGGTCTTTTGGCTGATCTCATTGACATTTCCATTAAAAATTACTCTTAATAGCATCAGAAAATTGCAAATGGCTAACATTTCCCTTTTTGGCAGAACTTGACCTAGGACATTATTATTTTTAAGCTGCAAAGGCAAATGTCCAACAGCCATTCTTGAATTGAAGACCTGCTTTTTTGCTAATTCCTTTTGAAAGGTCAGGGATTTATCTTTCCATGAGTGCAGTTGAATTAGGAGGTTATTAATTCGATCCTCCTCAGGGGCGGTTAAAGTTAATATGGGCATCTGGGGTAGGCAATCTGCATTTTGGTGTATGGGCCCTGGCCATTGGATGATAGAAAAGTTGTAGTTTTGAAGTTTTAAAGCTCATTGGTCTAACCTCCCATTGGGGTCCTGCATTTGCTGTTTCAATTGCAGGGAAGCATGGTCAGTAATCATAGTGAAATGTTTCCCATATAGATAAGGTTGGAAATGCTTTATAGCCAATAATACCGCCAATTGTTTGCATTCTTAATGCTATAGTTGCGTTCAGCTCTGGTTAGAATTTTGCTATAGTAGGCGATAGGATGGTCTATCAAATTTTCATCATGCTGCGATAGGATGGCTCTGATGGCTATATTAGTAGCATCAGTAAAAAGGAGAAAGGGTTTATCAAAGTTGGGATGTTTAAGTACTGGAGAGTAGAAAAGAGATACATATTAGGTCAAAGGCCTGCTGTTGCTCTTCTTTCCACTGGAAGGGTGCCCCTTTAACAATAAATATACAAGAGGCTTGGAGGTGTTGACAAAGTGGGGGATGAACTGGCGATATCCCGCCATCCCTAAGAAAATTTTTATGTCTCATAGAGATTTAGAGGGGACATGTTGGAAATGGCCAGGACCTTGTCATCCATCGGGGATATTCCAGCTTTACCTACCTTATGGCCTAAAAAATCCATTTCATTCTGAAAGTAGGACATTTTAACGGCTTTAGCTTTAATGAGACTTGCCATAATTACTAGAAAACTTGTCTGAGATGTGCTATGTGTTCAGTAAAGGTTCTCAAAAAAGAGTAATATCATCAAGATAAACCAACAAACAAGAACGTTTTAAATTACCTAATAGTACGTCCATGGCGCGTTGGAAGGTAGCAGGGGCATTACATAACCCCTGAAGCATTCAAGTGGGCTTGAACTATACTTCACTTGAGATGTGGGCCCATTTTTCCCGATCCTCCAGTGATAAATCAACTTGCCAGTACCCGCTGGTAAGATCCATAGCCAAAAATAGTGGGAACCCAACATCAAGTTTAAGGAGTCATCTATACGCAGCAATGGATGGCTGTCTTTTCAGGTTATTGAATTGAGGCGGTGATATTCCATGACAACATGGTGAACACCATCTTTTTTCTGAATTAATAGAAGCAGGGAAGCCCACGGAGTTTTAGAAGGCACAAGTAACCTGGCTTACAACAATTGCTTTAACTCTAGGGCCACTTGAGCTTCCTCAAATTTAAATTTTCTGTATGGCCAAGATTTGAATGGAGGGTGAGCCTCAGTCTCATTTTGGTAAATTACCCGGACATTTTTCCATAATCACTTAGTCCTGAGGAAAATATATCACAATACTCCTTGAGGAGGTCTTTAACGTTTTGTCGCTTGTTAGGGGTGATATTATCACTAATTCTACTTTCAACCGTAGCTATGGTGGGTAGGGGGCCAAACCCTAAATCTTGTAACGAGCCAAAACAACTCACATAGGCAATATTTTTGATAGGACATAGTTCTATGTAAGCAATAGGGGCATACCGAGGGACTTAGATAGTTTCAATTGTTAAGTTTCCTAACAGAATAAATATAGACTTCCCATAAACAGGATCCTTAATCCCGGGAAGGTCAACGCTTATTTAATTGAAGGGTTTGGGTGGCCACTTAGCTCCAAAAGATGGTTAGGAGGGATGTGAACCATGATCTCCATATCCACAATAACTTTTGAGCCAAAGAGAGTATTGTGATAGGATGAGGGGAATTAAGAGGGCTCCCTCTTTGGCATCCACAGCCTCCAAGGGTAACTTAGTTTATTCCCCTAAGACTTGGTACTCAATTTTGCAAATGGAGGATGGGTATTTGAGGAAGCATGCCCATTTTTAGGGACTTCTTTATTTTTGACAGGGAGTTCAAATATTAATGGAATCCAATACCCTAGTAGTGATAGGTATTTTCCTTGTGGTTGATGATGCAATTAAACTCTTGAATCAGTTAGACCCCAATAAGCAACTTGTAGTTATTATTTTCTAGTTCAACATCAGGCAGTAATTAATAACTTCCCAAAATGAAGGGGTAAAGCAGAATAGGTTCCTATCGCCTTAGTAGACTGAAACCTGCCGTCCCATAATCAGCTTCATGATGAAGTCTGGAGCCATTTTTATCTTTTGGATAAGCTGGGAGGAAATAATGTTAACCAGAGAACCAGTTTAATTATTGCCAGGACTTTAAGCTTATGGACTACTACTTCAACTCAAACCACTGATAATCCAAAATTGAGAGGTAATAGCTAATAGACTGTCACTAGGGATTTTCAGTGAAGCAAGAAGAGGATTCTTCTGCGGCCAAGCTTAGAGTTTTTCAATGCATTTAAAAGTTTTAACTGCCAAAGCTTGGCTTTCTATAGAAGAGCTGACCACCAAAATTTGTTTGGGTAACTGAACAACATAGAAGTAAAAAAGCTGGAGGTTTTTATTTCCTTGATTAGACAGAGGGACTTCAACTTTTGATGAGGCAGCTAATACAGAACAACCAGAAGTACTGGGAATGCTGCTAGTACTAGAACAAGGGTCTTGAGGGACTTGTTTTCCGTCAGCATAGGGAGCATCTTGCCCTATACTGACTGATCTTCTGCCGCGTTACATTGAAGGATGCAGCAGTCAGCTACAGTGTGGTTTTTCTTCTGCAATGTTTGCATTATAAATCAAGTGTAGGTGAATCAGTGGGTGTAATGGCTAATAATTGGGACTTGGGCTTATTGTGTTAAAACGAGGAGGCCCAATGGGTTTAAGTAGTTCAGCCAGAAAATCCAATATAGCCTCTTTAATATGGAGGAGGGACGTTAAGTTAGACTTCGCCACTTTAGATAGAGTAAGATATTAGGCATATTCTAAATGCCAAAAATGAAGCGTTGATGGCATAGCTAACATAAAATGATTCCCTGCAACCAGTGTTTGTGCTTCAAGGGAAAAATGGAGGGCGAATTTAATGATAGTTCCCCCCAATTAAGGCTGATACCCATAAAGGTCTTTTTTGATAGGTTAAGGTTAATTCACTCCCGAATTCCCAAAGCAAAGCAGCCTTGGCATCAGTCCAAGTATGGCAATGCATCAGATGGGGACCATAATGTCTTGAGCCATATGGTTAAGATAGTTAGTCAAGTGTTTAAGTCGTTGGGTGTTAGTGGCTTCACCCATAGCATTTTCATAACAAAAAAGAAAGAGAAGATGCTCCCTTCACCTGGGACATACTTCTCTTTTAATGATGGTTTAGGTGCCACTGAGGGGTTAATGGTTAGTAAGTTTATTGACATATATTGACCATTTTCATCTAAAGGGGAACTGTTATTGCTGGACGCTTGTAAGGATGGAGGGCGTCTACTTTATTTTGTAAGGTGTTGATATCCTCAATTATTGAGTCTACCCAATCGTGGGTGGCACAAAGGGCAATTTGGTGGCAACAAGAGGGGATAACTGCTGAATTTCGCTTTTGAGCTCAGTAGTAGCATCTCAAAGTTTGAGTTAGTTGCTCAAGGGTGAAAATTCGTTGCTCCACCCCATGTATCATATCGGGAAAATTATCCAAGAGTTTAATGCATTCCTGATCTAAAATGTTATCCAACGCTGGATTTCTATTACATAGTTGGTTTTTAATTAATATGTTTCATTGTGAACTTGAGGTGTACCTGGCAGGGAGCACAAGTTTTGTCAGGATCATGGGGGTGCTATCACATATCACTTGGATTTTTTGGTCAGGGGACCCAAAGTTTCAGGGTGCTGGATTACCTGTTTTTGCTATCTTGGTTGGGAAGTCGTTATCCAGATACTTTGTCTGGATAGACATTTCCAAATAAATATATACCTGTTGGGATTTTTGCTCATATTCTCATCTGGCTAATTTATAATGGATTGCTAAGGGATAATTCCCTAATGCGAGGTGAATTGGATATTGGTTGACCCTGATTTTAAGGTAACTATGTTTGGGGGATTTTAGGTTATTCACCTGGTAAAATCTGTCAGTTTTCGATCTGGATGAATGCTTAAGATCTTGTTGGGCAGAGTTTCTGACGAAATAAGGCATCTGATAGTTGATTAACTATTGGGTGTACGCATTGGGATTGGTTGGGTTTCATCATCAGCCAATTGGGATCATAAGGAGTAAGTTGCAAGGTGAGTGATGCCGCCTGCAACTAGCAAATCAATCAGTGGTTTTGTGACCTGCCTTAATGGGTAACAAGTCGCATTACCTAATCAGGTCGCTTGCCAATATGGTTGGTTTGCTTGAATTGAGAGAAAAATATTGGGGACACTTTTCCATCTCTTTCCATTCTAGGTCTTGAGGATGTCCAATGACGGAATCCTATCCAGGATGAAGAAGACCATCGCTGCTGATATGAGGATGGGTGATTCAACGGCAAAAGCTGTTATTTCATTTGAGTTGGTGCCAACTGAGTGTTGGGCGCTGAATTCCCCACTATAAATTCCCTAATATTTACTAGTAAGTAAACATAATTTGCCATATTATAGTTTACCATATCACAAATTATCAGATCATTTTTACTAGAGTATTAGCTTAGTAACTTTATCAGAATCCATTTGTTCTATTCTTTCTCAGGGATATTATCGCTGTGTGATAATTTGGAGACTCTTTAAGATAAAGAGTAAAGAATTGAGTGGAGATCCAGAGAAAAAGCTGAATCAAATAAGTGATTGCTGTCAACTGTGTTTCAAACTAGAGAAACCATAAACAGGGATCTAGGAGTATATTTAATTAGGCTGTACAAGGGTCAAATTCTCTATTCAAGACATCTTAAGTATTTTGAGAGGAAATACTTCCTGAGCTTTGGACCAAAATCTAATACTTCCATTCAACTACAGATAATAGTCACCACACTTCTATCAAACGATTATAAACTACTATACAACGCAGAGAATTGCATAAAACTCAAACCTGTGCAAGTAATATATTTATAGGGGTTAATGGCCAAAAATAATCAGGAAACCTATAAATTTTGTACAAAGTGATGCTCACTACAGGGGTGTAGTTGAGTAGAAGAACTTAGACGTGATGTCATATAAAGATGAGATAAAAAAACTATGTACAGAGTTGGCAACCATTAATCAAAACACACTGAACTTGGCGGATCATCAAGAATTTGCAGCCTTGGAAGAAAGAGTCGCCAGGATGGAGGAAGGGGTCAATAATGTCACAAGTTTCAGGAATTAGTTACTTGGAAAAGTAATGTCATTAAAGAAGAAGGAATGGGACTTAATACGAGGAGTCTTATTTCTGAAAATGGAGTGTGAAGCATATTGCGTTCATTTAAGAGCATTCAGCGCTAATATTGAGCAGCTGATTAAACAGGCTGATGAGTTAAAAACTCACAAATGTGATTGTGAGCCATATGCAGCAACTTATGTTAAAGAAAGAACTCCCTGTACAATAATTGAGAAGATGACTACCCAAGAAACATGCCGCCCACTTTTACTGCTATTTTGGAGATGACACCCAAAATCACTCCCCAAGTGAGCCGAGTAGCCAAACCCAGAGAGGTGGTTAGAGAAACCTCAGAGGAATTCAAAGTGACGCCAAAATTGCCAACTTTCCATCGGGGTAACACCTCAGTATTTTTTGATTGTTCAATATGACAATGTATGGGTATGGCAATTGTCAAAAGACATTGAAAGTGATGAATTTCTAGATACTGATTGTCAAAACCTAGTGTTGCCCCACCTGAAAGGGGATAGCTGGTTGTATGCAGAGGCCAAAGTGGCCATTATGAAGGAATTTGGAAGCCCAACGTGCATGTCAAAGTGCAAACAAAAGTTTATGGACATTCAATTCCATAAAGATGAATCTTTAGCAAGCTTCGCTGATTATTTCTACCAGGAATTGCAAATCCTGGTTGGAGCGAGGGTGCCAGATGATTTTGATGACATAATTGCATTGCAAGCGGCCCTTTGACTTCACTGCAATTTGCACCAAATGATGTCTTCTGTGTTCATGATAAAAATTACTATCTCTCAGATGGTAGACAATTTGAAAATCTTGGGAGCAACCTCAATGCCCCAAACAGAAGTTTCAAATCAAACCTGTATTAAATTCAAGTCCCGCAAAGGGGAATGAGGGTTCTAAGGAGATGAACAATTAACCCATGCTGAGGAATAAACCCAAAGGCTTAAGATGGATTAATAAGAAGGAGAAAGTCTGTTACCAATGTGGAGGAAAGGGACATTTTACTGTTCATTGCAAGAAACCC
Source organism: Massospora cicadina (assembly GCA_022478985.1). NCBI lineage: Eukaryota > Fungi > Entomophthoromycota > Entomophthoromycetes > Entomophthorales > Entomophthoraceae > Massospora > Massospora cicadina. Next base: position 248,554 of record JAKSZP010007921.1, read on the forward strand.
AAGGATCAAATCAATGTGGTCAAAGAAAAAGAGTTTTCATCCTCAAAGGAGTCATAAAAAGGGCCTGCGGCCTAGACGGGGAACAGTCTAGAGCTTCAGAGAAGCCAGCTCTTCCCAATAGAATTCATGAGACAATTGAGATCAAAGATCTGTTTGTGGATGAAGATTTACAGTATCAACTGTATCAAGTGGTCAATTTGGACGTGAATGTTGTAATAAGATCCAGGGCAAAGGGGATCAACCCTGAGATAATCAAAGAAGTTGCCCAGCTGTACATCTGACAACTAGTGGACAAGATTCGAGCTGCAGATAATCCCAAAGAATTGGCCAGACTTTGATTAGATGAGGCAAACCTGTCAATCCCCTCAGCGCAATCAAGGAATATTTTCCTGATTTAATGGAGCAAATCATTCACACCCTCAATTCGGCTAACAATGCCGCTATACACTCAGTATTAACTATCTTACAATACTCCAAGTGTACATATATAGATATACTAGTGAATCAAATATGGTGAGAGCAATTGTTGATAGTGGAGTTCCTATTAATATTGTCTCAACCAAGATGATGAAAAGGATGAAGATCTCGCCAGACTTGGAACACAATAAGGAATATGGGACAGCTGGGCCTAATACCACCATCTCATGTGGAGCATATAGTGCTCTGCCACTTTGATTTAGATCCTCGGTGGTATCTGCGCCAGCAATAGTTTTGGCCAACCAAAACTATGACATTCTGATTGGGACAGAATTTCTACAGAAGTAAGAGCTATATGTAGCTTTGAGTATAGTATGTTGACCATATTGGGTCAGACATTACCATTGGTCTATCAGAAGGATGGGGAAGATCCACTGAGTAGGAAATATAACTTCATCAACTTGTTATACAATGATGCATTGTCCCAATCTGATACCAACTAGTTGGCTGGAAGCAATGAGAAATGCCGATGAAAATCCTAGAAAATTTGGAAATTCCACTGAGGATCAAGAACGCAAAAACCATACTGCCAGGATCACAGATGATAGTTGACATGGGGTTGACATTAGAGATACTGGAGCTACTGTATGGGGAGGTTGGAAGCCCCTGGAAGGAGTCCAGAATAGAGTCTTGGGTGGCTCTTGGAATAATAATGCTGAGCCATGGAGAAATTCGAGTTCTCCTGGCGAATTTAAGTGAAAAGCTGATGAAGATTGAGAAGAATCAGATCATCACATTTAGTCATCTAATCCCAGCGCCTGAACTGAGGAAATTCCACGATTTTGGGACCCTCAATGAGATGGGATTACCGGCTGGGTAACTAAGAGTATCAACCTATTGGTTGGTCAAGAGAAACTCACTGATCTGATGGAAGGACAGTAAGAGGAGGTGCTCAAATTGTTCGAAAATATTGGGAAGTCTTCACCCAGGATGACCACAATTTGGGATGCATAAGAGATGTGATCCACAAGGTCAATAATGGTGAAAATTTGTTAATCAATATGAGACCAATTTGACAGTTGAAGGTGGCCAAAGAAGTAGAGGAAGAAGAAATCAGCAAACTAGTGAAGCATGGGCTTCTAGTTCCATCATTATGTCCCTGGGTGAGTCCACTTCTTATCTTGAAAAAGAAAGATGGCTCTAATTGGGTGGCGATCAATTACTGGAAGCTGAATAAAATTATGAAGAAGGATTTGTATCCCCTACCAAGAATTGATGATGCACTAGATCGATTAGGAGAAGCGAAGTATTTCTCCATGATGGATCTGATATCAGGATATTAGCAAATCGATTTGTCAATAGAAGACCAAGAAAAATGTGCATTATTACCGCACAGGGGCTACAATAACTGATGAGGATGTCCCAGGGTATGTGCAATGCGCATGCAACGTTCCAGAGGGCCATGGACACTATAAAAAATGACTAGAAGTTGTCATGCGTCCAAGTGTACTTGGATAATATTAATGTGTTCAGTAGGACGTTTACTGACCATTTACACCAAATGGAGGAAGTGTTCAAGAAACTGTCCATGGCCAACCTGAAGATTAAGTCAAGGAAGTGTCACTTCTTCAAGAAAGAGTTGGAATATCTGTGATTTGTGATCGACTCTAGTGGATTTCAGCTGCAAGTCCAGAAGACCGAAGCCATAGAACTAATGGCTGTGATGAATATTGTCTGATATATCCAAATGTTCCTTGGAATGGTTGGATACTATAGAAGATTTATTTGAGGTTTTGCCAGAATCGCCAAGCCACTATTCATCTGTTGAAGGATCTGAAGAAAGGATTCATTTGAAACAAAAGAGCACAGAAATCCTTCGATTAATTATGCCAGTACCTGATAGATTCTCCAATTTTGAAATATCCAAATTTTGATCAAGAATTTATTATCAAATTGATGCTTTATTGATGGCGATTGGTGCCATATTGAACCAAGTAGATGAACTTGAGGACAAACATCTAGGGTGTATGTGAGCCGGACACTCTCAGCTGCTGAGAGAAACTACACCATAACTGAGCATGAATGCCTTGAAGTCATTTACATCTGTAAACAGTTTTAGGTGTACATCCACAGAACGCACTTCAAAGTGGTGATGGACCACTCCTCGTTGCATTTGCTTCACAATATGTGAGAACCAGAAGGATGACTGGCCCAAGGGCATTGAAGTTACAGGCTTAGATTATGATATTGTCCACCAAGTGGGGGCTTCCCATCAGAATGTGGATGGCTAATTATGCTTACCAATGGTCCAGATGGTATACTAGCAAGCAGATGAGTTATTGCAGAGAATGGTTGATGTAGAAATTGGGAATGAGCCCTGTGAAATCCAAGGTGCGCTTTGAAAAGCAATGGAAGGCACTGAGACCATGGATGACAAATTTTAAGATGATTAATGGTAAGTAATTACTATTCCTAAAGCTGTTGGAAAGAGCAGCTATCATTCAAGCCGCTCATAAGGTTGTTGGGCATGGAGGCCTGAGAAAAACGACTGACCATATTTGCCAGTACTACTGGGAGTCAATCAACTATGATTTCACTGACTATCTAGCATATTGTGTGGAGTGCCAGTTGCACAAGCCACATAGGAATATGACTGGATAAAACTGGTCCGCCCTGGATTTGCTTGCCATACAGTGTCCATCGATGTGATGGGACTTCTGACAATGAGCACAGGGGGATTCAAGTATATAATATTTATGATCAATCAATCGATGAGATGGGTCAAGATGAAGGCTCTGGCAAAAGTAGATGCTACCAGTACTGCGAAGTTCATCCTGGATCAAGTAGTATACTGACATGGATGCCCACAGGTCCTGCTGAGTGACAATGGGACAAACTTCATATCTCATGTGATCCCACGGTTAAATGAGATAATGGGGATTTGAGGAGTCATGTCTGTACCCTACTGGCTGGAGATGAATGGACTGGTGGAATGAGTTAATTGGACACTGGTCATGACACTGAGGAATCTGCTCACAGGAAGAACTTCCACGTGGGGACCGTACCTGAGTTTGGTGACGTTTGCCTACAATATCAGTCATCATATGGCAATGGTAAAATGCCATTTTAATTTATATATGGGAGAAAGGCCACGTTGCTGCCAATTTTATAATTGGTAGTGGAACCAACATCAGGGATGAGTGCTGAGAAGTAACTGAACTTATTGATAGATATCCTAATTGAAATGCAATTGCAAGCATTTGATACTACTTTGAAGAAAGGATACTAGTTAAAATGACAGATGATAAAAACTGACTGGCCTTATCAAAATACCAAATATTTGAAATAGTTGCCTATTATGATATGCATGGTTTCAGAAGAAGAAACAAATTGCATGCATTGTGGTCAGGTCCATTTGAGATTATCGCCAAGGTGGTGATGGATGTCTACTCCATCAAGAACTTCTTGGATGGAAGGGTAGTAAATCAAGTCCAAACTAAGTATTTGAGCAATGGATCGAAGAAAAAAATAATAAAAAAGAGTTCCCAAAGGACCGCTGAACCATTAAGTTGATTATGTCCTAATGATTTGGTTTAGTCCAAAAAAGAACTACTGAACCAAACTATATGGTTAGTCTTAAAAAAGTAAGACCTCCATAACATAGAAAACTGGTAGGTCTAAGTATCCTTGGATCCAGTTTGGGAAAAAAATAAAAAGATGGACTGCTGAACCAAAAAAAAGGTCAAGTACCATGGAAAAAAGAAGAAAAAATAAAATATTGATATAATATTAGGAAAAAAAGATTATTAAAACTGTATAGAAAAACTGATATATTTTTATAATTTATATTTTTTGTTGATTATCCTTGATTCAGGGATGATTCCGCCTATATTGCATCTTGAGGGGAGGGAGGATGGATCGCAGTAGGAGTGAATAACCCAATTAAATCTATGTGAGATTAAATGCTAGCAAGGGCTAGACTTACATAAAACCAAGTTTGTTGAGCAGACGCAGATCCCTTCAAGAAAGCGACAAGGGGAAGGGAAATTGAGATGTCAGAAGAAGCCAAATGCAATACCCCAGAGCAGGTAAGGAATCAACAGTACAAGAAGAGGCAGTTGGCAAATAAACTGACTAATCCTGATATGGTACCAGAGCTAGAAGATTGGTCTTGAGCGCTTGCTGACAGGCTTCATCAAGAACACTGGACATGTGGGCTGGCAACAAACAAGGGATACTAGATGGGGTTGCAAAATCATGCCCCCTATCAAAGCCATCAGCAGAAGATACTGATGGGATGCGCCAGAAATAAGATAGTTGTGCAAAGAGTGAATGAAATCCTGCAAGTGATGACTATGAGTTTCTCATAAGCTGAAGAAGAAAGAGTGATGAAAACTGGGAGAGGCTGGAAGCTTTGTGGCCCAACTTTGAAGAACTTTGCCGGCAAAGCAAAGAGCATAAGCTGTGATATCCTGATCTAGGATGTTTTCAATATCAGAAGAATTCAAAGCTATGTACAAAGCCTCAGTGACTTGGGCCCTTAATTATGCGTAGGGCAGTTTGAAATGTACGCTGTTGCCAATGGCAAGTTTGGTGGATAAGACTGCCGGCTTGTAATATTGACTGAGTCAGAAGAGGAACACCAGAAGCAAGTCCAATCTGGAGAGGAAGGAATGATAAAGAGCAAAAGGCATTACTTTGGGGGGTTCAATGATGATGTTAGGAGTATCTATGAAAGTACCCAAATCCAGAAGAGTCTCAAAATCTAACTCTGGAATTGATGACAGAGGAAGAATTGGCAGCGAGTTGTTTGAGACAATTGCTAACTTGGTTTTAGTGGTGTTAGTTACTGTTTCTGGTAATTTCATGGAAAAACCAGTGACTGGTACTTGACTTGGAGTATGCTTCCTGGAAGGACCATAGAAAAGGTTCCATTTCTCAGATTGACTCATCCGCTGGAAGAGCTGAAGATCTTGATCAGACAAACTATTGAGCAGCTGTTGGTACCACAACTTGGAATTTGACATTGAGCTACCTGAATGAGAGGGGGATGTTGGACTTATATGATAGTTGACATTATGCACTCTGAAAACAATTAAGCTCCATTTTGGAGAAACCAATCTCATAATTAATGGGATAAGCTCTCCAGAGAAGAATTAAGAATGATATGATCTAAGAGGTTATGAGAAGAAAATAACAAGGGCAAACATAAATGAGCGTTCTTAATTGGGCCACGAAATGAACAAAGATGGCAAGAGTCTCCTGTCAAGGATGAGGAATAAATCAGGAAATTGAGGACGCCTGACCAAGAATCCTGAATATGACAATGGGTCTTATACCCTGACTAGGGGAAAACCAAATCCCAGGATTAATATTGTCACAAGTAACTAATCAGCCCGTCATGATAGAAGGTCATGGGGACTGCACTCTGAGTAGGTGGTAGCGAGGAGGAAGAGGAAGTGATCTGCATGCTGAAGGTCATCCTGAGCAGAGTCAAGTACTGGTAATCATACTCCACTTGAGCAAATGAAGTATTTGACTGAGTATCAAAGTGGTGTTCTTCTGCCCCAATCCTTTTCTATCTGGAAATCTAGGCAAGAGGTGGGATGGGTTGGGATTTCTGCCCATATTCTCATCTGGCTAAATTACCAGGGATTGCTAAGGAATAATTACCTAATGCGAGGTGAATTGGATATTAGTTGACCCTGATTTTGGGGTAACTATGTTTGGGGGATTTTAGGTTATTCACCTGGTCAAATCTGTCAGGGATCAATCTGGATGAATGCTTAAGTACTTGTTGAGCAGAGTTGCTAACAAAACAAGGCATCTGATAGTTGATTAACTATCAGTTGTAAGCATTAGGATTGGTTGGGTTTCATCATCAGCCAATTGGGATCATAAGGAGTAGCTGTGAGGCGAGAGATGCCACCTGCAACTAGTGAATTGATCAGTTGGTTCGCAACCTGCCTGTTAGGAGAGTGTCTATAACTCTCCAGTTCCCAGCGTGGTGGTGCTTGGTGCACAAGCCCAACGCCAGGGAACTAGCCATTAGAATAAAATTAATTATTGCCCAGAAGCGATTGCTGGAGCAATAATATAAGCAAAGAAATGCTAGAATTAACCAGACAAATGCGTCATGGTGCACATGAAGAGAAGGGGTAAATGGCCCAGGTTGGAGGTTACCTGGGTGGACCAATGGTGCGCAAGGTGAGAATAGGATTGTGTTTATAATGGCAAGGTTAATGGAGCATGAGACCTCCTTGAAGAGGTTTGTGCACAGGATTTTTAAAAAAAGCATAAAGTAAAATGGGATAACGGTGATAAGGTTTATTCAGGAAGTCGACCAACAAGGAATGTTGGTTGGGAAAAACATATTTAATATTGAGTGGGAAAATAGGGGTTATGCCACAGTGGGCCCAAGCACCAACTCACCAATAGGGCAACACTGCCATCTGAGTTGGTTGAATAGGCTGAAACTGACTTCACTTGAGTGATTGATTGAAGTTGGATCTGACCTGAGTGCATTATTTTAAAAATGGAATGGGTTTTAAAACCCTGCTCCTTGACAAACCAAATCAAACAATATGCATTCATTCAGTAAATCATTTGTTTTAACGCCTGGCTCAACGTCAGGAGCTGGGCGTTTGGCACACCACTAGTCCCAACCTGAGCATATTTTGCCCTAACCCAGCGTTGGTCTAGGGTGTGCCTCAGGTCAGGAAGGGCCTACATCTTCACCCTCTGGGCCTCCTGGCGCCCAGCCTTGTCTTTGGGGTTGGTCCCCACTATTATGTCATGTGCACATGACACTGCCTTAATTTTAACAAGTCCCATTACCTAAGAAGGTCACTTGCCAGGTATAAGGTGGTTTGCTTGTAATGAGAAAGAAACGTTAGGGACAAATTTTCTGACTCTTTTGCATTTTAGGTATTGAGGATGTCCAATGATGGAATCTTAGCCAGGATGGGGAAGACCATAGCTGCTGAGATGAGGATGGGTGATTCAATGGCAACGGCTGCCATTTCATTGAGGTTGTGCCAACTGAGGGTTGGGCGCTGAATTCCTCGTTATAAATTCCCTAGAATTAACTAATAAATAATTATAATTTGCAGACCATAATTTACCATATCACAAATTATCAGATCACTTTTACTAGAGTATTAGCTTAGTAAAATTTATCAAAATCCATCTGTTCTATTCTTTCTCAGGGATATTATCGCTGTGTGTGATTATTTGGAGACTCTTTAAGATAAAGAGTAAGGATTTGAGCAGGGATCCAGAGAAGAAGCTGAATCAAATTAGGGATTGCTGCCAACTGTGTGTCAAACCATAGAAACCATAAACAGGGATTTAAGAGTATATTAAATTAGGCGTTACAAGGGAATGAATCCCTATTCAAGACATCATAAGTATTTTGAAAAGAAATACTGGTCAAGCGTTGGACCAAAATCTAATACTTCCATTAAACTACAGATATTAGTCGCCATACTATCATCACATGATTATATCAACTACTATACAACGCAGAGAATCACACAAAACCCAAACCTGTGCAAGTAATATATTTATAGGAGTTATTGGCCAAAAATAATCAGGAAACCTATAAATTTTTACAATACCTAATACTAACTTAAAATAGGCTAAAAGAAAAAAAGTGTAGTATTTATTTTAGTCAAGCCTTGTTATAAGGGAGTTTTGTTTAGTTAATCCTCAGGCTAAAATCTATACTCTTAACAAATCATGGATTTGGTGGGAGGTTAGTCATTTTGGTTCATTAGGATTCGCTCACCTCACTGATCAGGTTTGAACCCTGATACTAGGGCGTGGAATGTTGTTGTGGATTGTCCCCAATAAGGTCTTAACTATTTTGATTGACTCAGGTTCAATTCCTGTCATTGACCTCGTTCAAATCTCTTTTTCTGGTTATAATCAAAACAACTGCATTGTGTCATCAAAAGCTGTTCACATGCCCTGAAGAGTGAGGCAGGAGACTAAAAAAGAAGACCAGGCCACAGAGGGATTGCAGGTTCATTTTAATAAGATAAGCAATTGCTTCGCCTGATCCAAGGTGGTGGTCAGAAAATGCTGAAGCTAATATACATTTTCAGGATTCCTAACTGAATCTCCAATCTGGATGAGTTGTACAACGGTATTTAAACCCAAACCAAATCTTAAATGAGTTGGATGATGGGATTTGAACATGAACCATCCAGAAAGCTGCAACAATTATTAAGAAAAATCCCTGATGAAATTCCAGCCTTAAAATTGAGGTTCAAGCCTTATTTTTGAGTTGATGAAAAATTAGGAGGTGAGAAATAGATCTTGGCTTAGTATGTATGGAGATGGATCAGGTACCCTCATAGATCTCCCTTAAGGAATCATTTCTAAGCAAAATAAAGTTCACTTTTTTCTCCTTTGCTCAAATTTTCAATAAAATTATAGAAATTATTGATATGCCTCACCAGACGTTGTATCTGTTAAAAAACTGTTTGAAAAAGAAAAAGCAATAGGTAAATATCAATACCTTTAGTTTTGGGTCATCTGGCCTCAAATAATTAATAAAGGGATCCATGGTAAGCACCCATGATCCTGAAAGAAATTTCAATTGTGTCATTTATGCTGATGATTCAAGTGGACTGGGCTTTTGATCTGGGTGTGTGACAACCTAGTGGAAAGCTCATAATGCTAGTGGCTTAGAAGCCCTAACAACTTGTATAAGAAAAGCCCTATTTTTCTTGTGAGGGTAGTATCTTTTAGGTAATGTACCAAAGGCCCATAACAAACCAAATAGCTGCAATAGGGCAACCGCAAATCTTTCTGGGGAAACCCCTTGTTAATTACTAAGGATTGATCGCTTGATTAATTTGATCCTGCATGCTTAATCAGGAAGAAGTTTGGCCAAATGATCCTCAATTTTTCGTGTGGCTTATGGTATTTTGACCGTTTGGAAACTCATTAGGTGTATTCAAATAACACCAACTCTTCTGGTCAATATTGGGCTTAATTTTCCTTTTGTAATTAGGAACTTCTTCCAAGGCAGGCAAAGGTACAAGTTTTGGATTTGGAAATTCCAGCTTGATGACGCTCTTAAAAAGGGACTCCAGATAAAAAATCAGTAAGAAGTTGAATAAATATTTCTTTATTTAAGAATATTATTCCATCCTCATTCATTAGGCCAGGCGCCAGTAATTATACCTCTAGGGCATCACCTGGACACATTTTGAGCATGTAATTTCCACAGATTATTTTCCACCTCAGTTTGGCCCTGAACTGATATGACTATGACCTATTGCTAGGTTTATTGAAGCAAAATAATCTCATATTTTGGAGGATTTTAGGGACAAAAATTGTAACAATGAGCGTGAAAAATTGTCCTAGGATTATCTTGATATGAGTTTTATCATACTGCTGATGAAATACAAATTCTGGGAAATTTTGGCATTTATTTAAGTAAATGATGCACCCTTAACTGGGATGTCAGCAGGTCTCTCTCAATATCACTAGGTACTCCCATTTGGGTGGTCCATGTGCAAGTGCTATTGTGCCAATTATGTGGATTGACATACAAAATTTGCCATAGGGAAGGAAATTATTTATTCTTAGGGATAGCTCAACTTTTGTTTTCATCATACAGCTGATGGAAGTGAATCCCTAATTGGGATGTTAACAGGCCACGTGATGACACTAGGTACTCCCATTCAGGAAGTCCATGTGAAAGTGCTATTGTGCCAATTATGAGGTTTGACATATAAATTCGTCATAGGGCAGGAAATTAATTTTTCTTAGGACCAGCTCAATTTTGTTTTTGTCATATATCTGACAGAAACAGCTCCCTGATTGGGATGTCAACAGGCCCTCTTGATAGCACTAGGTGCTCCCATTTGAGTGGTCCATGTGCAAGTACTATTGTGCCAATTATGAAGATCAACATATGAATTTCGCCCTAGGGCAGTAAATTGATTACATTTTTTACATCTAGTTTGTCCATGGGATTTTTAGATGTTATCTTTAAGTCAATCCCATGTGATTTCTTATGGTGAATAATTAAAATTGTTAAAAATTAGTTAGGACTAATTGCCAAGTTTTGTTGCAGTGATAAATGGCCAATGTACAAGTGTATTTGGCCCAAGCTTTTAATAATATAATTAAATTGAATTGAATTGAATTGACAATGAGTAATCAGCCTTAGCCATGTAATTGCAATAAGCTTTATGTTGAGAATTAGATTATTAGCTTGAGCATTGGGAGGATAATCAGCTCAATCTGTTGGTTGTCAAAGGGTTTTTTTTGGGTCAACCACCAGAATCTGACACCCCTGTCACAAAATCAACTGTGGGCTCCGCTAGTGTGCCAGGCAGATCAGTATGAAGACTGGTTGACCCTTTGTCATTTCTCCTTCATAGGTGTACCAACCCCTTAGGAGTCTGCATCCAATCCACTAACACGGCAGACCAATGACTTCACCTTAGCCCCAGGGCCCGTGGTGTTCCCCAGAAAGTGCTTCCCCTATCCTGGGTGGCCATGGCACTCCCGCATTGCACCCTGCAGGGTTGACAGCCAATTGATAACGTCATTTGTGGCCAGATGGCCAGGTTCCCGCTTGTTCCTCCTAAGGCTGAGGTATTGGTACTGGCATTATCGGCCACTCCAGATGTTTCACCTCATGCCAACTTCAGGGATCTCTAGCCCCACTACTATCTACTTTAGTGTCTCTTGCTACTTCAAATAATTAGGAAAGTAGGTGAAAAAGAGATTTTTGTTTGGAGGGAATGAACAACTACCTATACTATAGTCTACTTTGCCTATTAACTCCTCTGCTATATAAGCTAGAACTTCTAATAAATCTCAGTCATTTGTGATAGTGATTAACTCCTAATCCGCTCAAGTCACCAAATTCTAGATTAAGTCAATCCATTCTTGGCACAAGTTGAAAGTTGATTGTATATAATTTAATATAAATAAAACTTTGATCTCCTAAGCATGAGTCACCGGTGCTCCTAATTAGCAGCAGAACCATTTTTGGATGCTTGCAACGGATTTCTCAGCTTATTACCAGAAATTCCCACAATCAACCTTCAAATGGTCATTTGCAGCAAACGCAGATTCCGCCAAACCTAGATCAAATTAATAGTTATAAAAATACATAATATCAAAAGTTGCGATTAGCTGGCAATCACGCCCAATTAACTGACACCCCTAGTTCTGATATTAATGGAAGGATCCATTTGGTTAATTTCCCAACAAACCCAAAGGTGGGGTGAGGCAGGGGGATTACTCTTCCTGGTTGGTGGCTGCTAGTTTTAGGATTTGGTCCTAAATCCATTGTTTCTTTTAATGTAAAAAATTGTTGGGTTCAATGGTTTTGCTAATTCATAAAAATGAAGATTGGGTTTATGAATAAAATCAAATTGATTTGATTTAAACACCTGGTGAGTTTGAGGATCATATCTTGGTTGTTGGGATGTATTAAAATTCCACATGTAGTGGAAGATGTTGAAGTGGCATATTAAATTATTCATTGAAATTAAAGCAAATTTGATTGAGAATTGATGCTCAAAAATAATATGGCAATTGAGTTACTTTTTCATTTTGACAATAGGCATTTCTCACCCATGAACTGCATATAGAAATTGGTGGGGTTGAAGACCTCATCTTGTTTGGATTGCACCAAATTAGTGGTGGGTCAGCAGATTTAATCTGAAAAATTGGGGAGGGCTTCTGTTATGACTAATTGAAAAAAAAACAAATTGGGATCATAACTTTAGATGATATCTGCAAAAATATGAGGTATGCCATTGGAATGATGGATTAGAGCTCACTTGACAAACGTTGGGCCCAGAATACAGATGGAAGTTTAGTTAGTAGGATTTGAGTGTAAAATGTTGATAGGTAGTAAGCTGTCAAAGTCTATGGAGAGAAGTTAGGAAAACTAGGTCTTTATTATTATAAAGTAAAATAAAGAATGACTAACAACCAACCATAGAAGGGGCGATTGTCTTTTTTACTTTTAGGTGGTGGAGATAATTGGGTAAGGACTTGTAACTAGGCCATCTGATGCACTCTCTTCATTGATCCCCTAGGTCATAATTGCAATGTGTAACTGGGGTTGAGGGGCTGTCATAAGATTATGTATAGGGTCATAGAAGCTCTGACAATGGTAATTTTGGATCAACAGCAGGATTGCTTCAATCATATAAAACTTAAGAGGAGTTTCTCAGATCTTATATCTGCTGTACCTGGTTTCTGGCAGAGAATGAATTCAGCAGTTTTTGTATTCTAAAAAATGGGGTAATTTCTTGATTTGGACCTTTAACCCATGATCTGTTATCTTGCATTTTGTGACCTAGACTAATTTTTATGCCTTTGTAAGGTTTTTTGAGTTTCAAGGCTAAATTTCTAGTTCCAGTGGGAGTGGGAAATGACAGGGTGGGGGTAAGATGAGTCTGAGGGTCCTGCTGGTGGCCTCTGAGCTGAAATATCTCCTTACATATACCCTTAATCTTTTCCATAAGAAAAAAGCAAGAAAGGGGGTACAATAGTGGGATAGTTGGGGATCAGAGCATTGACTCATCACTCATCAACAATATGGGCTAAGTCACTTAGTTTCACCAAGGGCTCCACAGGTACATATGGTCCATTATTAAATTTTTAAGTAAACTTCCCACTGTCTACCCCTAAAAGTTGGGGTTTCAGACTTACAGATAGGTATAATAAAGTTTAGTGGCAATTAAGTTAAGTATATGAGGTTTATAGTAATAGATTGGTAGAGGATTAGTATAGTAGTAATGCAATGCAATATTGTGCACAATAATGTTGTTGTGCTTAACCTAATGTTACTTTGAAAGGTTTATCATGATGAGTGATAATTGATCAACAGTATATGAATAAGCACCAGAGGTATATATATATGCTTACCATTCCTTATCAGGAGAATACTTTGTAACAATTATGAGATAAATTTTAACTAATTGGTTTTAGTTTAATTATAAAAACTACATAAAGAGATAAGAGGTAAAATTAATGAACCTCTTTACACAATAGATAATTTTTGATTCCAGGGAAGCAAAAAAGGAAGCTTTCTTTGTATATATTACTCAACTTAGTGGATGATGAAAATACTGTAATTATAAAACAAACAAGTCTTACTATATTGAAATTTAAATTATTAAGACAAATATGATAGTAAAGTAAATTAAATTTAAAGTAAGTTGGACCAAGCTTGTCTTTTATTTTTTCAGGGCAAGAAGAAAAGCATAGAAGAAAGGAATGATTTCAGTCTTATTGGTTTTTGTTAGTGGTATTAAAGATTTAGTCAAATGGGGGCTTAAGTTATTAAAGAAAAAAGTATTGAATTACAGATTTGATAAAATTATTTGATTTGAGCCTTTCTAAATTCCTAGTTTAGGGGCTCCAAGGTAATACTTTATCAGGACTTAAGAGGTATGACTTTTGAAAATAATTTAATAAATAATGAGTCTCAGGGCTTCAAAGGGATACTTCATTGAAACTCATAAGAAAAAGGCTTACTGGAATAACTATTCTTTAATACCAAAGAACCTGTTTAAATACATTTTATCAAACATGTTAGGTGGGCACTATCAGACATCTCTTAGCTAAAACAAGTACATCAATTGTCCATAAGCTTGAATAACACTACATAGATATATAACCCAATTATCAGTACTAATGCTAATGGATTTACAATATCATAACAAAAAACCCTTATATATAGACAGCCCAAACCATATTTCCTATATAAATATACTAGATAGCGGGCAATAGCAGCTGTAACACTCTAGTATCTATATGCACAATACATATATTGAGTGTTTGATATGCAAGTTAATTTTTAAAATTAAGATTACAAAAAGCGAGATAGCCTTGTTGAGCTATAGTGCTAGTATAATTATAAAAAAAAAATTTGAGGTGGGTTGACCTTGGGACAAATATACCACACCAAGAATTTTTCTAGCCAGTATAGGTCTTGAACTCAAAAAGTGCACTAGGGTGGAAGCAGTTTTACCTGCCAGTCTAACCACCCTTGCTAGTATAAAATATAAAAGTAAAACTTAAACAGACATAACAGCGGTAAGCAATTATGTCTACAAATGATATGCATATAAGCACCTTTTTACAAACAAATATAGTAATAAAGTAAAAGTAGTGTGATAGGCACTCTAATCTATCAAAAAATCTATTTTAAAAAAATTTCACTGACTGACTGATGTACTGACATCTGAAACCTTTGAATCTGATAGGTTTAATCTATTTGGGTGAGTGGGTGATAATTGGTGAATCTTATTGAATCTGAAACTATCAAGTATGATAAGTTCAATCTATTTGGATGAGTGGGTGAGAATCAGCAAATATTATCTAATAATTTACCAAAGTGCTCACCTGAAACTAATTAAGTCTGATAAGTTTAATCTATTTGGGTGAGTGGGCAAGAACTGGCAAATATTATCAAATAATTCACCAAATTGCTCATCCAAAACTAAACAAAAATCAGTATTAGAGTTTTAAGTAAATTAAGCAAGATAATTAGCTCACCAGCCATGAGGGCAACAGCAAAGTTTTTAGTCCAAGTGGCTCAAGAGTAGTGCTGGCACAGCCTATAGGCTGCAATGTTAGCTTATCATCTGATAAACTTTAAAAACCATAGCAGTACATGGGTATCTGAATATTAGGTTTCTATGTTTTAGAAACCTGCCTAATTTAGTTGACCTAATTAATAAAATACTTTTTTTAAGTTAAGTAGAAGTTGATTTATTAGTTTGTAAGATGTCACATAATGAATTTAGGTATAAAGGGATGTTTTGAGTGTCAAATGGATAAATAATTCCGTTCTAATCCATTCAAATAATTCCACATCCATAGAATATTCAATTATATCCTGATTTCACTTAATTCCTTTATAATAATCTAGGCACCAAAATATCCCTAGAAGCAGGTATAAATATTTGCAGTCCTTATCACAATAAATCATCATATATTAAAATTTAATTTCCTGTTGTGTTTCTTGTCTTCCAGTTTTAAGAAACATCCTTCCCTGGTCGTTTTAAGTTATAAACACCCAGGATGATTGATGACGACTGCCAAAGTGACAATCCTACAAACCCTGAGAATTATACTCTGCCACCTGCTGCCCATCAGGGAATACACCAGAATCCCTTAGTTTCATGACAGGTTAGTGATCCTGCCAGGGAACCTGAAAATGCTTTCTAAGGCCAGGCTGCTACCCTGACGTTAATGAAACTCTACACCAGGAAAACCCTAGAGAAATTTGAAAATGGTCCAATAGATTCCGATTGGAAGCCTATAACTCTTGGGAAGATGACTATGATGTGAGTGACTGCCAACAACTCCATGAGGTACCCAGCCTTCTAACAGGCGTGACAAGGCGGTGGCATAGTGCCAACAGCCTCCCATTTGACACCTGGGGTGAATGGCAGAAGAATGACCGTGCCAAGTTTTGGGTATATACCACACAACTATGAGAGAGTTCTGGTGCATGCGCCTGAAGGATTATGATAACCTCAACCATTTTCTGGATAAATTTGAAGACCTACTTGGACAATGGCACCAGTCTAGCAACTGACGCTGTGACAATATGGACCAACAGTTACTGGAATGGTTTTTTGATGCCTCAGAAGAACTATACCTAAATGCTGTCCTGGTTTCCCAACCTTCATGTGCCAACCATGCCATTGAAGTCTGCAGCCAATATGCTCATCTAGCCATCCGTCAATGTACAAAATCAAACACCAGAAGCTGGAATTAGTTGAGGAAGAACCTGGAGGGTGAGGCTAACACACAAAGTTCCAACATATCAACCCACCCTTTTGAGTTTACTACATGAATGAATGCCCTTTCAGAGCAAGTACAATAGCTCACTATGCTAGTACAAGGACGACCCCCATGAAACAACTTTTGCTGCCACAATTGTAATGAGCCTTGGCATCATTTTAGACAGTGCCAAAACCCCTGCTGGCGGTGCAAAGTGGTTCATTTAGATAGAAGGTATCTTGCTGAGCTAATCAAAGAAATCATGATGCACCTCCAGCTCCTGGGCAGGCAAATTTCTCTCAGTCTGTACCCCATTATACCCTGATCTGCCACCAATGCCTTATGGTGGAGCGCCAGTGGGACCCTATTCACCGTATCCCTATTCTTATACAACCCCATCATCAAATAAATACTATGGGATGGGGACATTGCCTTACCAGCACCCCTATGTTAGGCCACCACCAGGATAGCCTTGGCCCCCTCCAACAAATTGAGTACTCATCAGTAAAGCCTGAAACAGAAAAATCCTGACAACTCCTGCTGGCAGAAATATATGCTGCTGAAAAATGGAAGCAAGAAGAATTAGCCAGCCACAATATATATGACTCAACTAAAAAATGAGAATTGATGACATTTTGAACCCAGAGAAGAAAGAACCTAATGAACCACATGGAGTACCTATGAAAGAATATGATGAACCCAGAGGAAAACAAGATGATACCTCTCTCCAATTACCTGAATTTGCCAAACAGGCTATGAAAAACCTGCAGCCTCAACACTACCCAAGTAATACAGCAGTTGTCCCTACGGAAACCCATGAAGTTCTAGTGAAGAAAACAACTGCCACAAAATTCTGAGTTCCACAACAACCTATAGCACCGGTTCCTAGCCCAGCGTCATACTGACCAAAAAGGGTCTCAGCTACCAATATTTTAGAAGAGACAATTATCCCAGTACCCCTTGGGACCTTTGTAAGTCCAGCCCAGCACTATGGCAAGACCTTCATAAAGCCATTGGGCTAACTTGGCTTTGAAATGGAGGCCCAAAGCAGGAGTCCCTACTTACTAATACAGGAGCATCCGCACCATGGGTTCTCTCTTTAAATACTCAGTGCCCATCTCCTTGATACAGGTTCTTCAGCAAATATTGTAACAAATAATTTCCTTCTGGACATTGGATATGAGGACATCCTTCAGAGTGACATGGTCTTCCTGATGGCTGGTGGAACTCAACAATCATGTTGTGGTCAAGTATTTGACCTTCCTGTGGAAATAGATGGCAAAATCCGCTATATTGATGCAGTAGTCTTTGATCACAACCGCTTCCAGTTGTTGCTTTCCTGGCAGGCCCTGAAGGAGTTTGGAATACATGCCAACTTTGAATCAGACCAATGGTTTATGCAGACAGAAAAAGGAATGAAGCCTCTGACTGTTACATATTCCAAACCAGAAAGGCCATAAGATACCCCCGCGCAACTGTCTACCTACTGGTGTGATGAGTTAACAGAAAAAATTAATGCCCCAACCCACTTGAAGGATCAGAAAAAGGCAGATCTATCACAACTACTCAGACAAATTGAGACACTTTTTTCTGCAAAGATGGCGATGATGTTCCCCTATCACCTTGGTTCACATCAGATTGATGTTGGTGATGCTAAACCTATTGCCAGATGACACTATCGCCTGCCACAAGCATGAAAAATTTGTTGAAGCAGAAATCAAAAAGGTATAGCAGTAGCCTCATTCGCCCCTCTCTTAATCACCATGGGCATTTCCTGTCAGAGTTGTCTCAAAAAAGAATGAAAAACTCTGCTTATGTGTTGGCTACATCCCTCTAAATTGATTAACAAAGAAAAATGCATACTCGATGCCACTGATCACAGACATCTTCAATACCATGGGAGGCGCTCAGTATTTTACTAATATCAATTTGTTTTCTGGATACTATCAACGTGGAGGAGTCTCATCCTGAAAATAGCATTTGTCATCAAATTTGGACAGTTTGAATACACTCGAATGCCTTTTGGTCTTACTGGAGCTCCTAGAACCTTCCAAAAGATTATGGAAAAATTATTCCGTGGATTAACAAGTTGGTGTGTCACTGTTTACCTTGATGATATCACCATCTATTCAACTAATTTCAATCCAAAATTGCAGGACCTAGGAGCGGTACTTTGTCAGATTAAGGAAGCAAACCTCAGCATCAATGAGTCAAAGCTGATACTCTGCACTAGAGAGCTAAAGCTGCTAGGGCACATTATCTCACCAGAAGGAAAATGCACTGACCCCTCTAAGATGGAAGCCATCTCTACATGGCCCATCCCAAATAATGCAGCTGAACTTCTTAGCTTTCTGTGAACTGTCAACTACTATTGGGTCTTTATTCCAAACTTCAGCAAGGTAGCCACTCCATTGTGTCAACTCCAGAAGAAGGAACCCTTTGGGACTTCAGTGATGCGGCTCACCAACATTTTGTCATCCTGAAAAATGCCTTAGTTCAAGCTCCCATTTTGATCTTCCCCAACTTTGATGGAGAATTTCAGGTGTTCACAGATGCCAGTGACTTAGCCATTGGGGCTGTGTTTATGCAGCTTTGAGGAAACAAGTATCTACCAGTTGTTTTCCTCTCCAAGAAATTTGCCCCAGCAAAGTACAACTACTCAACATATGAGAAAGAGGTTCTAGCTGTGGTGTTTGCTCTTTATAAATTCAGATATTATCTGTTGGACTGATGGGTCACAGTGTTTACTAATAACTCAGCAGTAAGTTTTCTGCTAAATAACCTCATTCCAAATGGTTGTCGGGTATGCTGGAGATATGAGCTAATGGAGTTTGATTTAAAACTGGTGCACCTCCCTGGATGGCTTAACACAGTAGCAGATGGGCTATCACAAATCCACAATAATCCAGCGGGACCAGCAATCTTCCATATGGGGGAGATTGATCATAAGAATGAGCTCCTGCAAATATGGAAGTTCCTAGAGGATTTTGAAGTACCAAATGATGTCCAGGATATACTATCACATAAAAAATGTTGTTCAAAATTTTTAACATTTAAAGGGAACCTATATGTATGTACCAAGGAGTCAGTGGCCCAGGTGGTCCTAAGAAGCCAATGTGTGCAGCAGATGAAGGAGGCTCATGACAATGCTGGACACTTTGGAGTACAAGCCACCTGGTTGAGACTCTTTGCTGTATACTGGTGGCCAATTACCTGCACTGAAGTTAGCAACTACATATCCACATGCCATGCCTGCCAAGTCTTTTCCAAGTCATCAGGTGCTCAGAAACCCCTGAACCCTATAGCAACACCTGGACTATTCAAGATATGGGGCCTCACCTTTATGGGACCTTTAAGGGTTACCACTGATGGATCAAAGTATATTCTAGTAGCCACTGAATATTCAGCTGTTGGCCTGTTGCTAAAGCAGATACCCAAGCTGATAAAGCTACCACAGCCCAGTTCCTTTATGAAGAGATATTTACTATCTATGGACCACCTCAGCTTATCCTGATTGACTGGGGATCACACTTCAATAATAAATTAATTGAGGAAATATTAGCCCAGGTACACACTCATCACTCCACGACAACAGCATACAACCCTCATATAATAGACTAACAGAATGGATGAACCAAACACTGATGCATACCCTGGAATGGAGCACCACAGACAACCCTGATAAATGGCCTGAACACTTACCCACCATCCTTTGGGCATACCAAACCAAAATCCATAGTACTACCAAGCATACACTAGATGAACTACTGTTTGGAATAAAATTCCAGCCCAACCCATTAGCCAAGCAACTCAGCAATCATTTTCCATCAACTCACCACTTAAAATGGTTTGACATGGAGAAACTGGTACAAGATTATTCCTATCAAATGAAGACCAACTATGACAACCACCTCAAAACCCTCCAGGTTTTTACAGTAGGAGATCTAGTCCTCCTGTATCAAAATGAACTTATAAACTCCCACTTCAAGAAAACTCACCCACATTTCAAAGGGCCTTTTAGAGTTACCAAAGTACTTCCCTATGGAAACTAAAACCTAGAAACCCTTAATAGAGTGCCACATCAGTTAACCATCAATGGCAACTGTCTTAAAATTTATCAGTATAAAAATAAATAGGGGGAGTGTTAAATGGATAAATAATTCCATTCTAATCTATTCTAATAATAATTCCACATGCATAGAATATTCATTTTTATACTGATTTCATTTAATTTCCCTAGAATACACTAGGCACCAAAATATCCCTAGAAGCAGGTATATAAATACCTGCAGTCCTTATCACAATAAATCATCAGATTCTAAAGTTTAATTTCCTTTTGTGTTTCTTATCTTCCAGTTTTAAGAAATATCCTTCCATGGGCATTTTAAGTTATAAATACCCAGGGTGACTGACGATGACTGTCAAAGTGACAATCCTGAAAACACTGATAATTGCATTCCACCACCTGCCACCCGCCAGGGAATACACCAGAATCCCTAGTTTTCCGACGGGTAAGTTTGGTGTTATTTGATTGATTCAATAAGTTTTTTTGTTTGGCTGAGTGGTTGATGGCTTTTGTTCATATCAATAGGACACAGTTTAGTTTTGAGGGGTGATTAGTTATTGGTTGAGTTGATAAGTTCAGTTAGGTTTACCTGAGTGGTTGGAGGTTTTTTGGTTGATTCAGTTGAGCAATTAGATTTGGCTGAGTGGTTTTGTTTATCTATAATATAAAATCTAAATTAATAAAATGAGTATCTGAAATTTTATAGACACCTTAACGAAGCATGAGTAAATCAGCTAGTAATTATATAAAACTATAAGAAAGCCAGCGCCAACCGAAGTCAGTTTTATTCGTATTTTTATTATTTTATTGCTGCAAATAATGTTATTGTTTTGCATAACAGTTTACAAGGTTTACAGAAGTTTCTTACCATTAAGCTTCCATTATACTCATACTACTTCGCTAAGTTGAAATTCTAAGACTTTCGCTGAGCTAGTATATTTTATTTACATAATCAATTACCATGAACTAATACCCAAAGTTAAGCCATAGGTATGACTGTGAATACGCGTTAGTCGGGGCTTCATTATAAACTTAGATATATTGTTATATGTGTAAAAAACAAAAATGTATATTTTATTTCAAAATATAAAATTCTGCATATTTAATCTTAGTATTGAACACTGCATGCTTTCGCTATAGAATAAAATTTTATTTTGGCCGCGGCGACTTATTACATATTTTAACCTTTATAATATGTAACCAAAAGAAAGTCACCATTTTTATGTGAGTGCACAAAAAACCAAAACTACTAGATATAAATATTTATTGTACGCAACCATAGCTTCTTAGTAAAACTCTTTGGATTTAGAAAAGAATATCTTTTCTGAAGTATGATAAATTGTATCGGCAATTTCTTTAAGCGGCTTTCCATGAAGCTCAGCAAAACATGGATAATATATCTAATAAGAGATTAGTTATGGCTTTATAAAAAATTACATGGCGCAACAAGGTTCGTTGCGAAATTCTCACCATGCAACCTTTAACAAAGTCGTTCATTTTTCTGATTTGGAGATGTATTCACTGGAGCCGATTCGTATTTCATAAGAGATTTTGAGCAAAAGTCCATAGCTTTTATTTGTTATATTAAACTCTCCCAGTGGAGAATCTAACATAAAAAATAAAACCTCAAAGCTTTTATTCATTACCCGTTCCTATCAGAATGCGATCCAAAGAATTGACTAACCACTTCGATGCCCTTTTCAGTCTCTATGAGCTAATAATAAGGTATAAGTTTATGCTCAGTTACAATAAAAATACCTTCCACTTATACTGATAAACAAATCCATTTCTGCTAATTGGTGAGCTTGCTCCAAAGTACCAAGAAAAGGACCTACGACACCAGTAGAGAAATTTATGCCTATGGGTTTTTATGAAAATAAAAAGTAAAAAATTTAGTCAAGGAATCTAAAAAACTTATGTTTAACATGTAATTTAAAAGGATATCTATAAACTCCCCATCGGTCTGGCGTTCATAGAAAAACAAAGGCAATTAAATTCCTCCGGCAACTTCAATTTGCTTTTCCAAGTAGCTAAAATTTTTAATTTAGCTTACAAACTTGAAAGATTTACTGATATATATGCAAGACCTTTGGCATAAAAGCCAACGTAATAAGAACAATAAATATTAACTTTAAGCTGAGTTTGTTGAAGAAAGCTTGGTAGATAAAGTTTAAGCATACTTTAGCTGAACATTTTTTTGGAGGTTTTCACGATGAAAATAATCTTTTGCGTTATAAAACTAAACAGTATCTCAAACCTAAGCCACAATCTCCTAAGGCAACAACTCGTCCCAGGTTAATAATTAATACTTCACGTAGTTTTTGTATGTAAGCCTCTGGCGAAAGATTTTTCAAATATTCTTGGCAACTGGAAGGGTGAACTCCAAGTGCTACGTATAGCCTAAAGCCAGAATCTAGAAATAAGATAATTATATACTTAAATCTATCTACTTGTATATATTCTTTAACTAGGTCTAAATTATCTAGCCCTTCTTCAAAATCCAGTCCATGAAGAATCATCTTTTCCACACATATCTCTTTTGCTCTTTGCAAAACAGAACCTATATCTTCTGCTCTAAACTTAGTTTAATATGGAAACATAGTATACCTTCATGCATCTTCTTATTCCTATAAATTCCACAAAACATTGGATCTGAAAGATTCACGCTTATGTCTAAGTAGGTTATATTAAATTTAAAGGTTAACTAAGATACCTATTATTTTTAAAGAGGAATCTTCTAGCATATTAGTATTCATCTGGTTTTTTAAGTGACGCTGATTTAGATAGTTGATAGGACCAGCTTTTAATACAAATTACTATATAGTTTAACAAAAGAATTTTTGTTTGCTCAAAAGACTAAAACAAAAATAGGCCTAATTTGTCTAGTACTAAAAAAATAGGCCTAATTTGGTGAAGTAGCCATTCTATCATTTGCCAACTTGCTCCAATTTTTAACTCGGTTAGCACTAAATGATTGAAATATGTGCCTCAAACTCTGTAGGGTTATTAGTTCAATATAGTTTAATCCACTGCACATCTGAAGCTCAGTAGAGCTCCATGAATTTAAACCTTTAACACTTTTTGCCACTTATAATATTTTAGTGCCTTAAGTAATTAAAACAAAGTCATCAATAATTAGATTTTAAACTATTATGATTATACCGTGTATATTTCATGAAATAGGTTTGTAAGCAGAATCAGTTTAGTCGCTATAGTATAAAAGATTAATTCAACTTCAAGTTTTACTATTTCACTTTGCTTTAGCTAGATATGCCATTTTTCCTTCAATTTCAACATTTGCATTTCAATTTCAACATTTTAGATTCCACTTTCAACACAATTTTTGGCAATAGTTTTATTTTATTATTCCTGCTGAAATAGAGGTAAGCATATTATTGCCCACTCTTTTTCATTTTAAAAATATTTGTATAACCCACCTTAATTACAAAAAATTACTAAAAAATATTTGTATATCCCTTATACCAAGTTACAATCTACTAAGAGAAAACACTGATGCTGAGGAAATGAATTAATCTGTAGCTAGAACTAGATACAATGAAATTACTAATACTAAATGCCTTAACCTTATTTAATTATTGATTGGACAAGGAAAGACTATAAAGGAAGCTGCAGATATTTTAGAAATAAACTATAATACTGTGAGAACTACAACTTCTAATTATGAACCAAGTAGGATTATAAAAGAATAAAAGTGGAAGCAAGAGAAGAACACTTAATCAAGCTCACACAGGAGGAGTTGAAAATTTGGTCTCTTTTAATCCACAAATAACCTTGAAGGAGATCAAAGAAACATTAGAGACAGAAGAAGAAAAATTTTCAATTTTTTTCTAATTATTAATAAATATCTTCAGGAATTATAAATTATAATGAATTTAACCCATCAAGAAATAGATAGAGTAGATAAACCTGAAATAATTTTGTTGAGAAAAAAGTAAGTCCTTAGGTTTAAAAATTATTCAATGATGATTGTTCTAAAACTATTTTTATTGATGAATCCTCATTTAATTTATATCTCAATTATAGCCAATTAAGATCTAGAAGAGGAATGTATGCTATTGTGACTGTTACAATAGTGAGGGATAGGTCATTATCTTTAATTACTAGTATGACTATTGATAGCTTACAATATTATAAAACTACTGTTTATACAACAGTTATTAGAGATATATTTGCTGATTATTTATATGATCTTTGCTCTTATTTGTACAATAAAAAATATGTATAGATGATATCTTTTATTTTAAATAATCAAGGTAAGCTGACCAAAGGATGGACAAACTGAGCTTAGAGAAGCTATAATTATATTAAACTAAAATTTGAAAAAACCAGAAAAAGACAAACATATCACTCAAACTGAATTGAGAAAAAACTAAAAATGATCCAACCAAGTCAGAGGCGGTAAACCACTATGCATCCATGGTGGGGGGTAAGTGTGGATCAGGAAGCTCATCATCCTTCTCTTTGTCAGAAAGTGTACAGCAAAGAGCTGAGAGCATGGGCATGGGTGCTGTCAGGAAAAGGGCATAAGAAGTTTAGACTGACCTGCCAGTTAGGATGCAAAAGCACCCAAAAAGCAAGCCAGAATGCCAGTGGCATTGCCACTTAAATGATGTTGTATGGTGCAGAAAGCTGGAAAACAATGGCTTGTTGATGTACAGTAATTGTGAAAAGGAAACCAGCAATGAACCAAACTGATATAATCCCAGACCCTGCATGCCTTACTGCAGAGGATTGCACTACTGGATTAACTGCTTTGGGATTTTCAATGGAAGTGGTCATCACCAAAGCTGAGACAAGGGGCAGATCCTTGCCTGAGGGTGAGATATTTGAGGCCACAGGATTCTGATATCCTTTTAGCAGATAGCTTCAACAACGGGATTAAATTCCCAGAAATTTATTGCATGATGAATCCAGTTGACTATGGTGTGTCATGGAGGTGGCTGATAAGAATTAGACTGGGCTCCCAGTCTGGGTGTGTGAGCACCCAGTGGAGAGCCCAGAATGCCAAAGGCACAGCGGTCCAAGCGACTTGAAGTAGGGGAGATCTTTTGGGGATGTGAGGAAAGTAAAGGTTCATTAACATACCAAAGGCCCCCAAGGCAAACCAGATGGTTGCAATGGGGGCAACTGTGAGTCTTTTGGGGGCAACCCCCAAGGGCGGGAGAGGTGGGGAGGATGATGACTCCTCCAGGGTTTGCAGTTGCTGGCCTTCAGCTTTGAACAGGTGAGTTTGGGTGCCAGCGAGGGGCAGCACAGGGGCTGCCTGCATGAACAGGGGTGCGGGTGGAGAGGGAAATGGACCTGCGGTGAGCGTTAGGGCTGAGCTCCCCTTGGGTGGGGTGCTCCAGGGTCCTCAGGTGGGTGGGGCCAGTGGCGGATGAGCCAGGTATGGGGGCTGAGTTTGTGAGCACTGGGGCAGGGGCGCCCTGGCGCTGCTCCAACAGGGGAGCAGTTTTCAGAGATCCCAGCAATGGAGTGAATGGATGGATGCATTAGACAGATTGGATGGATTTGTGTTAGATGGATATGCAAAAGTGGATGGAGAAGTGACTTCATCATTGGGGGCAAGACAGTTTATGGTGGATACAATCTGCTGCCATGTGGTGGGGTCAAGTGACCAGATGACCCAGTCAGCAAACATCAGGATGAGTATTTGGATAATGGCGCGCTTTGCTGGATCAATGGTGGAATTTTAAAAAAAAGTAAACAGATGGAGGCCGCGGCAAGGTGTCCAGGGTATTCAAGTTTTATTTAGTGCAAAGCGTGGGAAGATTAGAGAATGAACTGACAACTGCCCCCTGACAGGGCAGTTGCCTTAAGTATGGGGAGAATTGCATAGTGGAGGTGCCAAGGGATTGAGGGATTGGGTGATTGGGGATTGGCGATGGGATTTGGTTGGCTGGTGGGGAGGAGGGTGGGGGGATGTCCAAAATCTTGGCAAAAATCAAAAAAACTTTTGCAGATTTTTCTGAATTTTTGGGGCCAAACCAGGTTGATGGTACCAATCTGGGCCCTGACCATTTGAGTCAGCCTGTTCACATGGTTCAGATTCCCTGGATTTGTCCCAGGGGGCTGTGGCCACTGTGCTGGGTCATTCACAACCTGGTCCAAACTCTCGATCTGACTATTTGCATGATCCAAACTTCCCAGATCCATCCTGGGGAGTAGGGGCAACTGGTCTGAGTTGCTTGCAACCTGGTTCAAAACCCAAATTGTGTGCCAATCTGATTTCCAGCCCCAGCCAGTCTGGACCTGGCTCCTCCAGCCCAGAATTTGCAGACTGGGCTCCAACATTAGTACTGGCTATTTCCTCAAAATTTTGGCATGATTTTCCTGGTGAGTGAGGGGTCCCAGGGGCCTGCCCATGGCCCCTGGCTTGCATAATCTCCTGGCAGACCCCCTCTATTAGTCTTACCAGGGTTGAGGAGGGGGAGGGGAGAAACCTGGTTGTCTTTAGGGGGAAGGGCAGTCACCCAGCGCTCATCTACCACATGCGCCAAGTCGCTCAACTGTGACAGGGGGTCCACTTGGGCCTTTGGACCCCTTTTTGTCCAAAAGGGGTGTTGCTCCCTATCCAGTTGCAGGGGCTGGTCCCCAGGACTTACACTACCCTTTCCTTTTTTGACAGGGAGGAGACCCCCACCTGGGGCATGGACCAAGGCATAGTTCTTGTGCCTCTCTGGGAGCTTTATGGCCAGGATGGCCGCGATCTTCTGGGGGGATGGGGAGCTGCCAGGTGGGAGGTGTGGAATTCCTCTATCAGGTCCTTGCAATTTGCGCAATCATGTGCACTCACCCAGCTGTTCTCATAAGAGGGGTAGCCTTTCCAGGCAACCAGGTATTGAATGGATCTGTGGGACCTCTGGGAAGCCAGGATAGCCTCCACCTCCACTTCCTGGGATTCCCCAATGAGGATTGGCTCTGGTGATGTTGGCCTTTCCCCTTTGAAGGGGGTCAGGAGGGAGGTATGGAAGACATTATGCTGCTTCCAATGAGCGGGCAGCTTCAAATGGTAGGCTCCATTGCCTAAGTCTTTCTCAACCTCAAAGGGACCAGAGCGTTTGGCTGCAAGTTTTTGGGTGGGGGCTTTCAAGGGAAGATTGTGGGTGTCCAGCATGATGAGGGAGCCAACTTTGATCTCATGTCCAGGGAGGCGCTTCCAATCAGCAAACTTTTTGTAGTCCTTGATGGACTTTGTCAAATGTTCATGAACCAGGTTATGTGTCTGCATGGAGTGCACACACATGGTCTTCAGCTGCAGGGACTGCTGAGGAGAGCTGGGGGCCAATTTGGAAGGAGGGGTTGTAACCCAGGGTGGCCTCAAAGGGGGAGAGGTTGGTCGAGGAGTGGAGTGAATTGTTATATGCAAACTGTGCGAGGGGCAGGTCCTTGGCCCAAGTGTCTTGTGAGGCTGTCGCATAACAACGCAGGTACTGCTCCAGTACCTGGTTCACCCGCTCAGTCTGCCCATCGGACTGGGGGTGGTAGGCAGTAGATCTGCAGGGCTTGATGCTGAGGAGGGTTAGCAACTCTTCCCAGAACTGGGCGGTGAACTGGGGTCCCCTGTCGCTCACTATCTCTTTGGGGAGACCAAACATGGCGAAGACATGGTTGACAAATAAATTTGCGGTCTCCACCGCAGTAATAGAGGAGAGGCAGGGGATGAAGAGCGCGAACTTGGTAAATGATCTATGACTACCATGATAGCATCTGAGCCATTAGAGGGGGAGCTCCACAATGAAGTCCACTGAGACTGAGGTCCATGGGCCTTCAGCCTGCTGCAGGGGTGTAGCAACCCCTTCTTCCCAGAATGATCTGATTTTGCCTGGGTGCAGGTGACACAGCGGGAGATCCAGGAGGGAATGTCCTTTGAGGACCCAGCCAATTATAAGTTCTCTTTATGAGATCCGCGCACTTCTTGATGCCAGGGTGCCCAACAGTCTGGGGGACATGGTGTTCCTTGATAACACAGCTATGTAGGGATGGGGGGACCCAAACCTGATTGCAGAACCAGATGGTTCCCTCCCACAAAGTATATGGGGCTCTCTTCTGACTCATAGACTCTAAGTCAGTATAAAGCTCTAATCCTTTGGGGCAACAGGTCTGGGCAGCGAGGACGCGGAGGAGGAGCGGGGCGTCTGGGGCAAGGTCAGCAAAAGCTACTGTTGGGGGGCCAAGGAGAGGATTTGGGAGGGGGCACTACAGTAGTAAGCTCTAGTGGGTCCTCTCCACCATTGGGTGATAGAGATGGGTTCCAGCTGAGCATGTCTGGCAACACGTTCAGGGGGCCTTTTATGAATTCATATTTAAAATGAAACCCACATAGATCCTGGTATGTGTGAGTTTGCTGGTGCCCCAACTTCTGGGGTTTGCGGTAGTATAGTAATGCCTTATGGTCAGTCCAAATGGTGATTTTGTGCTGGGCGCCCTGCAGGAGGTATCGCCAGTGGGTGAGTGACCACGCCACTGCTGCTAGCTCCTTGTCATATATTGGCCACGCTTGTTCTGTGGAGGTGAATTTGTGGGAGTAGTAGGCCACTGGGTGCTCGACCCCCTCATGCTCCTGTAGCAGCATGGCGCCCACCGCAACCTGATGAGGCGTCGCAGGCTACTATAAAGGGGTGGGAGGTGTCAGCATGCTGCAGAACTGGGGCGGTGAGGAAAACCTCTTTGATAGACTCAAAGGCCTGCTGGCATTCTGGGGACCACTTGAAGGGGGCGTTCTTCCCAGTGAGGGGGTGAAGGGGTGCCGCCAGTTGGGCGAGGGCTGGGGAGAATTTTTTTTAAGAAGGTGATGGTGCTGAGGAAACTTTGAAGTTGTTTTTGTGTAGTTGGGGTAGGCCAAGACTGGATCGCCTTGAGCTTAGAAGGGGGAACAGCATATCCATCCTTCAGGATGAGGTTACCTAAGAAGGTCACCTTCATCCCAGAAAAATTCGCACTTTGAGGGTTTTATGAAGAGCCCTGCCTTGTGGAGGGCTGCCACCACTGCTTCTAGATCCTTGGCGTGTTGCTCTGGGGTAGGGGAGTGGATCAGAATATCATTGATGTAGGCTACAGCGCATGAGAAGCGCAAGTCCCCAAGCACATCATTGATGAGGCGTTGGAAGGTGGCTGGAGCATTCTTCAATCTGAAGGGCATCACTCTGAACTGAAAAAGACCCCGGCGGGTGTGGATAGCTGTGAGCCACTCCTGTCCTCTCGCCACCCTCACCTGGTTAAAGGCGTTCACCAGATCCAACTTTGAGAAGACCCAGGATTTGGTGATGGCTTGGGTGATGGTTTGCTCTAAGGGTAAAGGGTAGGGGTCAGGGAT
Source organism: Massospora cicadina (assembly GCA_022478985.1). Taxonomy (NCBI): domain Eukaryota; kingdom Fungi; phylum Entomophthoromycota; class Entomophthoromycetes; order Entomophthorales; family Entomophthoraceae; genus Massospora; species Massospora cicadina. Next base: position 278,160 of record JAKSZP010007921.1, read on the forward strand.
GGTGATGTTGTTGAGGTGGCCATAGTCGATGCAAGGGCGCAGGGTGCCATCTGCTTTCTGAGCAAAAACTATGGGGGAGGCGACAGGGGAAGATTTCTTAATAAGCCACCCCTTCTCTAACATCTCGTCTAGCCAAATCCCCAAAGCCTTGTCCTCTTCCTCAGTGTAGGGGTAGAGGGGCAGTTGATCTTGACTAGATCGACTGTCAGCTGAAATGTTAGGTCATATTCGGAGTGTAGGGGGAGCTTGGAAGCCAGTGACATGTCAAAGATGGACTTATAGGGGGTTAGGAAGGGAGGGAAGTCCTGAAGGGAGGTCAATAGGAGTGGGATCAGGGGGGGAAATGGAGCCAAGGGATGTGCCCAGGGGGAGGGTTTTTAACAAGGGAAACTCTCCACTCAACTTGAGGTTTGAGAACAACAAGGAGTTATTTGCAAGGTTAATGCAGACCTGCTGGCGCCGCCACCAGCCCACCCCCAAGATCACGGGATAGAGCAAGTCCTGTACGGCTGAGAAGTGGTCACTAAACCCAAAATTGTGAATGGAGAAGTGCAATGGGCGTCAGATGCGGTAGGACTTATGGGCTCTGATGAAGCGCCCAGGACTGATGAGGCTTCTTCCATCGCCAGGTCCAAGGAATGTGCCACACTGAGGTCAATAAAGTTGCCTGCCGCTCTGGTGTTGAGGAGGGCTTGCACAGTGATTTTGCCTGACTCTGAGGGGAAGGAGATAGGGAACAAGAAGTAGGCTTGATCCTCTTTATTGGGATGGGCGAGAGAGAGGGCAGCTGAGGAGGGGGCATGACCCATCATCAGAAGAGATTGACCAAGAGGCGCTGGGCTGGTCTGTAACTGGGGAGGGGTTTCTGCTTCATCCTTGTCCCAAATGGGGCAGCGAGGGTTGATGCGTATGCCCACTCCACTCTCTTTGAGGGGGGCGTCAGGGTTAACTGGGGGGTGATAGCGCCAAGGATGGGCAGGCTCTGAACTCTGGGGAATTGAGGACCCACTCTCCTGATCTGGGGTGAGGGCAGGGGGTGCGGCAGGCAGGGGTTCTTCTGAGGGGAAGGTACCCAAGGTGGGTACAGAGGGGGGCAGAGGGCGGCGAGGCCTGGGGGCGCTTCCCTTGGCTGCGACCACTGGCAGGGGGAGAAGGGGTGGCACGCGGTACCTCAAGAGCTGTGACAGCACATGTGGGGTATGGAAAGGCCTGGCCCCAATTGCACGGGCCACAGAGAATGCAATTTCTAAGGACCTGGGGAGGGGGTCCCAAGATGCATGGGTGGCTGCAGTGGGGTCCAAGGCAGCTCAGAAGGCGGAGATGGCGATTTTGGGAGGGATGGGCACAGTGGGAGCCAGGACCTGAAGGCTTTGATCAGGGAGGGTAGGTCCATGGCTGTCTGTCCTAGTGTGAAAAGATGGAGGAGGCGCGCCAGTCTAGACTCAGGGGCCTGGACCGCCAAAGTGACCAGCGCAAGTAAAGGGGTGGGGTTCCCAGACTTAGCAGTGGAGCGGAGCACTCCCCTGACCCAGCGATGGGCATCCCCATCTAGGGCGTCAAGGAGAGCTACGCTCTGCTGGGCATCAGAGAGGGAAGGGGGATTTCCCCCATCAGCAGTAAAGCGCACCTGAAGTTCTGCCAGGACACCCAGGATTTGGTTGGCCACCTCATCAGAAGGGATAGGGGGACCCCCAACCCTATCATGTTGACTGATGGGGTGACACTTGTTGCCAGGGCTTGGTGGGGTGGGGACCAGTTCAACACAACCTGGTGGCATGCTCAGATGAATGAGGCAGCTGACCAGCAGGAGAAGGCCAGGTCGCAAAGGGAGAGCATGTTTAGGGTAAGGGCGTAGGCCAACGCTTTGCCAGTGCCAGCGAGGAGGGTGGAGAAGGCTGAGGTTACTGGTCAGTTCATTATGTCATGGATGCGGCTGATAAGAATTAGACTGGGCTCCCAGTCTGGGTGTGTGAGCACCCAGTGGAGAGCCCAGAATGCCAAAGGCACAGCGGTCCAAGTGACTTGAAGTAGGGGAGATCTATTGGGGATGTGAGGAAAGTAAAGGTTCATTAATGTACCAAAGGCCCCCAAGGCAAACCAGATGGTTGCAATGGGGGCAACCGCGAGTCTTGTGGGGGCAACCCCCAAGGGTGGGAGAGGTGGGGAGGATGATGACTCCTCCAGGGTTTGCAGTTGCTGGCCTTTCAGCTTTGAACAGGTGAGTTTGTGCGCCAGCGAGGGGTGGCACAGGGGCTGCCACGAACAGGGGTGCAGGTGGAGAGGGAAATGGACCCGCGGTGAGCGTTAGGGCTGAGCTCCCCTTGGGTGGGGTGCTCCAGGGTCCTCAGGTGGGTGGGGCCAGTGGCGGATGAGCCAGGTATGGGGGCTGAGTTTGTGAGCACTGGGGCAGGGGCGCCCTGGCGCTGCTCCAACAGGGGAGCAGTCTCAGAGATCCCAGCGATGGAGTGAATGGATGGATTTGCGTTAGACATTAGATGGATATGCAAAAATGGATTTGCATTAGAGAAGTGACTTCATCATGGGGGCAAGATGGTTTATGGTGGATACAATCTGCTGCCGCATGGCAGGGTGAGTGACCAGATGACCCAGTCAGCAAACATTGGGATGAGTATCTGGATAATGGCGCGCTTTGCCAGATCAATTGGCAGAATTTTGAAAAAAAGTAAACAGATGGAGGCTGCGGCAAGGTGTCTGGGGTATTCAAGTTTTATTTAGTGCAAAGCGTGGGAAGATTAGAGAATGAACTGACAACTGCCCCTCAACAGGGCAGTTGCCTTAAGTATGGGGAGAATTGCATAGTGGAGGTGCCAAGGGATTGGGTGATTGGGGATTGGCGATGGGATTTGGTTGGCTGGTGGGGAGGAGGGTGGGGGGATGTCCAAAATCTTGGCAAAAATCAAAAAAAAACTTTTGCAGATTTTTCCAAATTTTTGGGGCCAAACCAGGTTGATGGTACCAATCTGGGCCCTGACCATCTGAGTTGGCCTGTTCACATGGTTCAGATTCCCTGGATTTGTCCCAGGGGGCTGTGGCCACTGTGCTGGGTCATTTGCAACCTGGTCCAAACTCTCAATCTGACTATTTGCATGATCCAAACTTCCCAGATCCATCCTGGGGAGTAGGGGCAACTGGTCCAAGTTGCTTGCAACCTGGTTCAAAACCCAAATTGTGTGCCAATCTGATTTCCAGCCCCAGCCAGTCCAGACTGGCTCCTCCAGCCCAGAATTTGCAGACTGGCTCTGACATTAGTACTGGCTATTTCCTCAAAATTTTGGCATGATTTTCCTGGTGAGTGAGGGGTCCCAGGGGCCTGCCCATGGCCCCTGGCTTGCATAATCTCCTGGCAGGCCCCCTCTATTAGTCTTACCAGGGTTGAGGAGGGGGAGGGGAGAAACCTGGTTGTCTTTAGGGGGAAGGGCAGTCACCCAGCGCTCATCTACCACATGCGCCAAGTCGCTCAACTGTGACAGGGGGTCCACTTGGGCCTTTGGACCCCTTTTTGTCTGAAAGGGGTGTTGCTCCCTATCCAGTTGCAGGGGCTGGTCCCCAGGACTTACATCGAACACCAATCCTGAATTTTGAGATGGGGGGTTTTGAACTATTGGCAACAGTACCCAATGGTAATACCTGCCCATTGGGGATTGTTTCCAATGGTTTCAAGGGGAGTTTGGCGTTGACAACTGTACTGCTCAATGGCATGATGCCTTGGCAATTTTGACTGAGAATTTTTTACTTGTCCCCTTCTGACTACCAGTTTCTCACCCATCAGACTTTATTCCTGTTTATTTTGGACATTTTAGCTTTGATTCTGAGGATTTGGTGCTATCAGTTTTTTATAAAGTCCTTCCAGTTTATGGGGAAGAGGGTTAACAATGATTATTTCACAAATTTCCTTGATTCAGCAAATTAATTTGGCGGAGGCAAATATGGGAACTGGGGGAGGAATCTTCAGAGGAAGTGCTGTTACCCAGCGCTCATCTACCACATGGGTAAGGTCACCCTGGGTGACAAAGGGTACAGCTGCCCTCTTTGGACCCTTTTTATTAGGAAATGAGAAAATCTCCTGGTCCAAACAGAGGGGACATTCCCCTGGACTTACATTAACCTTCCCTTTTTCCAGAGGAGGGGTGCCACCACTGGGAAACTGCATGAGAGCTACATTTTTGTGAGCCTTGAGCAATTTGATCGCCATTAAAGTTGCAACTTTTTTGGGGGGAGGGGCAGGGAGCATTGGGATGGGACACATGAAACACCTTGACCAGTTCCATGCAGTTCATGCAATCTTGGGCCTTGACCCAGCCGTTCTCATAGGCTGGATAACCCTTCCAAGAGACGAGATATTGAACTGACCTCTGAGATTTGCAAGATGCTAAAATTCTCTCCACTTCGGCCTCCTCCATATCCCCAATCACTATTGGCTTAGGATCAGATGGGGTAGTCCCCTTAAACAGGGACATCTGAGATATGTGGAAGACTGAATGTTGTTTCCAGTGAGATGGCAACTTTAACTGGAAAGCACCATTACCCAAATCCTCCTCCACCAATTGGGACCCAAACACTTGCTTGCAAACTTCCAGGAGGGTACCTGCATCCTCAAATGGCGCATATCAAGCATGACATATGAGCCCATCATGATATCATGGCCAGGAAGCCGCTTCCAATCTGCAAAATGCTTGTAGTTACCAATAGCCTTAATGAGATGATCCTACACCAAGTGTCACGGATGCAGCTAAGAAGAACTATACTGGGCTCCCAGTCAGGGTGCGCAAGCACCCAGTGGAGGGCCCAGAATTCCAGAGGCATAGCAGTCCAAAAGACTAAGATAAGTGGGGATCTATGGGACACGTGAGGAAAGCAAACGTTTAACAACATACCAAAGGCCCCCAAGGCAAACCAGATGATTGCGTTGAGGGCAACCACAAGTCTTATGGGGGCAACCCCCAAGGGCGGTGAGGTGGGGAGCATGACAACTCCTCCAGGGATTGTGGTTGCTGGCCTTTAGAACTCAAAGAGGAGGCATGTGCACCAGCGGGAGGTGGCACAGAGACCGCCACGTTGTTGGGAGTGTGGGTAAAAGTGGAGGAAACCCCATGAGAGGGGCAGGGACTGAGTTTCCCCAAATGGAGACACTCTAAGTCCCACTGATGAGCTGGACCCGCAGTGGCAGGGGTGGCTATCAGAGCTGAACTCACGTGCGGCGGGCCAGGAATGCCTTGATACTGCTTCCCCTGGGGAGAAGACTTGGTGGATTTGACATCTGAATAAAATGGATAGGACTCTATTTGATGGATGCGAAGAAATGAATGGAACAGGGGGCTCACCTTTGGAGGTGGGCCAGATTACCATGTCAACAATCCGCTGCCGTGTGGCAGGATTGAGCAACCAGATAATCCAGTTGGCAAACATTAGGAAAAGAATCTGGGTGACAGCGCACTTTGTCAGATCAAATGATAGAATCATGTTTTAATCTGTGTTAATAGCGGGCAGAGTCTGCGGCAAACTAAGCGGATACACGGATTTATTTTGACAAGGCTAAAAAGAATGAACTGACAACTGCCCTCAGTGGGGCCAGTTGCCTTTTAAATGGTTTGATAGGCATAAAGAGGAGTAATGGAATTGGTTGCTTATGGAATGGGGAGAGAATTTGGTTGGCTAACTTGGAGGGGGGTGAAAGGTGGCTCCCAATTTAGCAGAAGCTTATAAAATTTTTGCAAATTTTCCCAACTTCTTGTGACCAAGCCAAATTGATGCTGCCGATCCAGGTCCTGATGACTTGACTCAGCCAATTTGCATGGCTTGGGCATTTCAGATTCATCTTGGAAGGCAGGGGTCCATGGATCTAGTTTGTTGAAATTCAGTCTGATCCCATGATTTGGTGGCTTGCACAATCCAAACCTCCTGGAACTGCCTTGGAACATCAGACCCAATGATCTGAGCTGTTTGCACCTGGGTTTTCAATCCAAGCCATGTTCCAATCTGGCTCCTGAACCCAGCCGGCCTGAACCAGCCCCCCATTCCGGAAATTACTGGCCGGGCTCTGACACTGGGAATTGCAATTTTCCCAGTTCTTTCCTATGGCTGGCCTGAAGATTGGGTGGCCTCCGGACCCCCTCTAAGCCCCCTAATGTGAACCACCTCCCTGAAGACCCCCTCTATCAATACTACCAGGATTGAAGAGGAGGGATGGGGTGGGAGTGGGGTGGCTTTGGGGAGAAAAGCTGTCCCTGAGCGCTCATCTATAACGTGGGCGAGGTCACCCAGTTGTGACAGAGGGTCCACAGGATCCTTGGGGCCCCTCTTCATCCGGAAAGGGTGCTGAACCCTATCAAGCTTCAGGGGCTGGTCCCCAAGACTTACACCAAGGACTGAATAGATAAAATGTGCTCTGCATGATATGTGGCAGCTGGGACCTCTGGACGCAGACAGGGACTGAATGAAAACGAGGGGCTTTACCTCAAAGTTGCTTCATAGGGGGAAAACCCCATAGAGGCATGGATTCCATTGTTATAAGCAAATTGAGTGAGAGGAAGGTCATTGGCCAGATATCTTATGCAGCCACAGCATAGCAGCACAAGTAATGTTCCAAACTTTGATTAACTTGCTTAGTTTGTCCATAGGACTGGGGATGATATGCTGTAAATTGATAGGGTGTATTTTTTAGTATGGATAAAAGCTTATTTTAGAACTGCGCTGTAAACTGAAGACCACAGTCACTGATAATCTCCTGCGGGAGACCAAACATAGAAAACACATGGTTCACAAAGAGATGGGCAGTTTCTTCTGACGAAATTGTGGAAGAGCATGTAATAAATAGGCAAATTTTGTAAAACAATTGACCACCACCATCACCGCAGTAAAACTGTTAGAACAAGGAATTTTACCTATAAAATCCACAAACACCAATGTCCATGGACCCTCCGCCTGTTGTGAAGGGTGAAGGATACCATTTCTTCCTGATTGATCTGACTTGGCCCACATGCAGGTAATGCAATTGGAGATCCAGACCAGTAATTTTTTGACAAGCCTGCCCATTCATAATTCTGTTTAATCAAATTAATACATTTCTTATTACCTGGATGACCAATTGTGGGGGGTCATGATGAGCCCAAAACACTTTGGCTCTAAAGAGAGGAGGAACCCACACCTGTGACTGAAAATAATAAGACTTTCCACTAAGGAATATAGGGAATGTTTATGAGCTGGAAGGGAAAAGTGTTCCAATAGCTCCACTCTTTTGGGACAAGTCATTTGAGCTGCTAAAACCTATGAAATAAGAGGCGCATCAGGAGCTAAGTCTACTGACAAGATCATGGGATGTACAATGGATAAGATTTGGGTGGTGGGAATCACAAGTGACCTAGTCTGCTTCATCTGAGTCCGTGGGACAATGAGCAGGGTTGCAACTAAGAAAATCAGGAAGCACGTTT